>JALDNG010001026.1:0-73999 GCA_024349245.1 Neodontobutis hainanensis | reverse complement strand
GGATTTTATATATTCAAATATTGTTTCTTATTAATTTTTTCAACTTCAAAATTTAATCAAACAAAATCTATCATTGAGAAATTTAACGGATACGTGCAATCTGATTTTCATCTTTAACCCGAAAAAATATTTGTCTTCTGGTTACTTTATAAAATGAAAATATACATAAAACATGATGAAATAGGAAAATTTGATTAAGATAAAAAGCAATTAAAAATAATATAGAAGGTGGAATTTTAAATATCAAAAACTTTGATTTGTGGAAGAAATCTGGCAGGGTATGAAAGACGAACTTCAGAATAATCTTTATTATATGAACAATTATAAGAAGTGTCAAATACAAAAAAATTTAAAACAATTGGTTCGGATGAACGAGATTTAACTCTAAAAGTATAAAAATCAAACTTAATAGTGTTACTTTATTCCTTTATTGAGGAATCACAAAGTAACAAAATCTTCATTCAATTTCATTTGCAATGAAATAGAACTAAACATATACAAGGAAAAATTAGCCAAAATTTATTATTTTATAAAATTAAAAAAATTAAAATTTTAAGTTTTCATTTATTATCAACCTTTGAATACAATGTATGCTTAAATGTTAAAAATATAAGAAGCACTCATAATCGTCATTTGTGAGGTCGGGCGATTCATCCTCAAAATGTTAAATTCACGTCAAACTGAAACACCATCCTTACTCAACCATACCATTGGAAAATTTTATGAGTTTTCCCCAGAGTATATAAGAGATAAGCTGATAAAAATAAATAAGTCATTCTTGTGTGCGCAGTCGCACTATAGCTGTAGAAAGCTATTTTAACATTAACATCCTTTACTCGTAAAACATTTGATGGCTCAATTGGTTTGAAATTTTGCTTTTTTCATGATTTTTTGAATTAGATAAAAGAATTAATATCCATAAATGTTTCGTACAAATCCGCAGAGCACGCGGCGTAATATTAAAAATGGTTTTTGGTGGTTACTTTCCGTTACAAGAAGATGATGTGAAAAAATTTCTAAACTCTGGTTGCCATTGTGGAGAAAAAGTAGTAAATTCAAACATGAAAACTTTTATTTTTTCTAGTAAAACTCAAGGTTTGATATTTCATGACACACAGGACATCATTTGATTGATCTAAAGAAGACTTGGTTCCATCTGTCATTGGCAGCCCGCATACTCTCTGGTATCGAGAATCCGGCCGATATCCTGGTAGTTTCCAGCTCTCCAATTAGCCATGTAACGTGGTTAGGTTAAATTTAGCGGGCTGTATTGAAATTCTCTTCATATACAAAGTGTTCAGTTATTGCAGGAAATTATACACCCGGAACTCTTACAAATCAGTCTCAGGTGAATTTTAAAGAACCCAGGATAATTGTGGTTGCTGATCCTATCACCGACAGTCAGGTAATTATTGAATCTGCGTGCATGGGTATACCAGTGATTGCGATGTGCAACACTGAATCTCCTCTGAACTATATTGATATTGTGGTTCCGTGCAATAATAAGGGTGTTTTTTCTGTTGGTGTTATTTGGTGGATGTTAACAAGGGAGGTCCTGCGTTTTAAGGGTGTCTTGGATCGAAAAAAAGAATGGGATGTTATGGTCGACATGTTCTTTCAGCGTGATCAAAGCACGGAAGAAAAAGAAAAGGTTGAAATCGAAGTTCCAAAAGTACTTAAAATCGAGGAGGAGCGGAAAGTTCAAAACGACGATAGAGATCTAACTCATGACGATATGTCAAATTTCTATTTTGACTCTCGTTCCATTGTCGGAACAGACACATGGGATTCTATTATATACTAGTAGAGAGTAAAGTTTGAACTTTGTTCTTTTTGGTCATTCCATATTCTTTATATTTTCGATTTTAATTTTATTGAGAATTTTACAACGACTAAATCAGTAGATTAAGGCCTTCATAATTTTAACGCTGGTTTCTGTTGACGTTTTTTATGGTTTCCGAGAAGTTAAACAATCTTTTTAAATTGTGTTAAAGAATCAATTGTTTCATGATTGTTAACTTCAATAGGCTCACTTACTTGACATCTTTGTCTTCCATTTAAAAATATGAAATGTACATTTCTTTCTTTGGTAATCCGTGTTTTAAAACACACCATAAATTATGATTTAATGTATTATTTAAAATATTTATTTCACTGATAAAGCTGTCTGGGATATTCGTTTGAACACCACGCAGAGTAGCTTTATTGTCTGAGCTGCATTGAATAAACTCAAAATAACACGAAATTCCATGCGCGAAAAAATAATGAAAAGGCAAATAACCAATAGTAACGAATGGTTTGTTTCGTTGAACGGTGAGAATCTTCGGCGACTGTTTTAACAAGATATTTCAATGCCGAAAATAAAAATCTTATGAAATCACGTTAGGATGTCACATAATTTTATATGGATGTATTTTTGAGTGTAGAAAAGTATACCAATATTCAAAGCTTTGGGTAGAGGTTTGGAAAGATGGAACTCTAATTTAGTTAGCTATAGAATGCATAAAACTTTGAACAGATTAGTTTCTAACCAGCAAGTATAATTTAGTGATTTGCATACATATAGTATGTATGAATATTTCATGAGAACCACCAACTTAGGAAATCAACCGCATGCGCAAATACGTGTAAAATTAATTTTTTATTATCCTTCAAAACATTTGATTATATGATAGAATGAGAGACTATCAAAACCAGCATAGTTAAACAATTTGAGAATTTTGTTATTTTTTGATTTTAAAACTATTGATTCTCATGGCAGTTAAAATGATAGCTTTGTTCATATCTTTTTCTTACATTATTGTTGAATATTAAAATCGTAGAGGATTATCATCAAAAGTTTCTTATGTTCATATTAGGTTCTTTGCTTCTCACTCTTGGTTTGAGCGGCATATTAATCTTTTCAAATTGAATACATTCGATTATGAGATAAACATTAAATCCATCTTCATAATTAAATGCATAACTTGTTCCTGTTGGGGACAGTGAGTGCCCTAGGAGTGATTAATAATGAGGCCTTACAGGTGATATTGATAGGGTAAGAAGGGCTCTCCTTCATTGTCATAACGAAAGTAAAATAGAAGCAGTTACTTCCCAATGAACCACTGCCTAAGAGGTAAGGTTTCCCTAGCGGGTCAAGGAGAGGGCGGGGAAAAGTCCCACACTACCTGACACCAGATAATTACAATAACTCTCCATTCGAGAGTGTCTAACGAGGTTGAGTCCTAAATAACAGGACTTAAGGAAGCAGAACCGCGAAGAAGAGTGTTCATAAACATAAACTACATTCAGGAAGATGTCAGTCTAGACAAGTTTGACAAACGCTTAATCTATAAAAGAAATGTCTTCTTTCCCAAATCAACGATATGTAAAATTTTTTGGATTATTTTGTTTTTAAAACATTTGTGGAATTTTTGCAAATATCAACACATGATGAAAGCACTCGATCAACTCGTTTTGAATATTTCTCATTGAACAAATTGTTTTATAATTGATAGAATCCTTTTATTCTCAAATGTTATGGGTATTGCTAAGGAAAACTATATTTTGGAAAATTAATACTAAAATGTGGTTCACACTTTCCTAGTTCATATGTTAGATGGCGTGAAAAATTTGGCAAAGTTACACATATTTAACCAATGCTGCAGAGGTTAGGTTGCCCTGATAGTTCGAGGAGAAGGCGAGATTCCAGCACTACCTGGTTTCCAAAATTTTTACTTGTGGTCACCATGCAAAAGAGTGCCAAAGGTGGTAAAACGCTGAATTGTAAAACCTAGTTAACAAAACTTTAAGTAAGGAAGTATATTGACTTAAAATTCGTTCGAAAGAAGCACCGATAGGTCTAATCCTCGCTCTTCAAAAAATTACTTTTAAATTTTATACCTTTCTCACCAAAATGATTTTCTCACTCATGAATTTTTTAAAACGATTTTAATTTGAAAATATGTAACTATGTCCATTTCGTTTTTAAATTGCATGTAACAGCTGAGAATTTGTTATTTATGATACTGTTCGAATCTTCGATAGATGTATGATATAAGATTTCAATTTACATTCAGCAATATTACTCATCAATAAATGGGAATTTCATTCAATCGAGACTATCCCGTAGTAAATGATACGTTTGAGAAGAAAACAGATACGAGTTTGGTCAGAGAAATCCCACTTCTAGAGAAACTAAATAGGTTCATACAAATTTTCCTACACGAAACTAATTTAAGAATTTATTCCTTGGACTCACTGACATGCAAACTTAGTTTTAACAACCGACATCCTAGATGGTTTACCTTATTTTCCAAAATAAATCTTTGATTTACTTTCATCCAGGTCTCAATTCAGATTCCTTTTGTGATTTTAAATCTTGAGTTTTTAACTTTCATTCTTATTCTTTGCTCAAATCATCAAATATTTCAACTTCAACAGTTTTATTCAAAGATATATAAGTTTCCATGTCATGTTTATATTTCCTTTTTTCTTTTTAACTTTATATTCATTTCAATATTCAGTTTCTTTTATTTATTTGTGATCTAAAATTTAAGAATCTGAAAATATATACTTTATAAGATTTTATGGTTGTGAGTAAAAGAGGTTTCATACTATTCAGCAAATTTCTTGTACGAATCACTTTCGGCATTTCCTTAGGGTAGTTTTTTCAACTTTAATTAAGCTTTCTTTGATCCTGTGGTTATTACTCCTAAAAAATCGATAATTCACGATAAAAATTCATGAATTTTAAATTTTTTAGTAGATTAATGAACAAGAAAAAAATGGAAATTCTCATAATGAAATCGAACAACAAGTAAATAAAGTTGTCGTTCTACGCAGTCGCACTTTTATCGATGGCGTGATTCCCTTTTAGTGAACGACATTTCGCGAGTTCCTGGAACAGAAAATTATTTCGGTCCTATTATGGAGATTAATGTGATCATGCATTTTATTTTTGTCAAACAATAGTTTTCAAAAAATAATAATATTTTGGATCGGTTTCAGTCGTATTATGTTCTTTATTTTTAAATTATCAACATGCTTGAATATTTATGTTTACAATGGTCAACGGTGTGAGTCATTTTTTTATGAAAAATTCTCTCTTTCAAATTTATATGACTAAAATTTTTCTATCGCCCACTAATATTGCAAGCGGTAATTGAATTAAGAATACGAGTGGAATCATAAGACGTGCAAAAATATAGCATTTTCATTCTATTTATGACGTTAAAGCTTTAGGAAAAATATAATACTTAGATTTAAGAAATGATGCTTACTTGAAACGAGATATTTGCAAACACAATCGTAAAACGATTCATGAGAACGTTGAATTGAGATAAACCCACTATTATCAAAAATTTTGTAAGATAAGATTTTAGTTAAAAACAAAATAAGTTTTTCATAGTTTTTAGTTTCCATTAAAAATCACAAGTTTCCAACACACACACTAATGGCTCAAAAGTTTATCTGACAAGAAAACATCAAGTGAACAAACACGCGCGGAAAAAGATTTTTTCAAATTCACTGAAAATGAAAAATAATACAATAACTCACCGTAAATAATAGTTGATAATTTTGTCTGGTGGAATTATGTCTATCAAGGTTGGTAATTTATTGTTCGGTAGAATTTTTATATTGTAACGGTTAAAATTGCAAATATTGAGGTTTTTTAAAAATATAAATATTTTTTCATAATTCTCATAAGCAACATAAATGTCTAGCTGATTTTATAAAATCACTTAATAATTCGCAGAAAAGAAAGGAGGGATTTTAATTTCCTTCTATTTTGAATCTATCAAACTCATTTATTTAACTAGAAATTATTATCATACAACACTATTATGATAAATGCGCCTGCTCTATTATGTAGAATACCTTACTTGTATAAGCGCCTTTATAATCTCCATCCTCATCTTTAAACAACTCAATATAAATTAAATCATTTTAAATTTTGGCCTTTGTTAGGTTTTTTATGGCAGTATTTGGTGAGAATTGAAAATTCCCACTTGATTTGAGGTTTGCCTTTTAAATGAAATAACTCTTGAATAAAATAAATACATTTTAAATATTTTTATTAGATAATAAAAACTACAACTACATAAGCTATTTATTTTTCAAAGCTCTATTAAACAACATAACTAATCGTATGTTATCGTTAAATTATGATTTGATGGTAAACAATATTTCACATATTTTTGTCATAAAATTTTTAATAACAACTTTATTTCAACTATGTGCGTTATTTTCATTAAGTAGCAATTCGTATACAAAAATTATAGAAATGTTATCTCTTAATGTTAACCCGTATATAATTGATGAAGATTAGTTTTAAATTGTTAAAAGAAAGTTTTCTGTCAAACATAAAATTTGATTTATTTATCTTAAGATGGTTGTATATTACTCTGTAAGTGTATTTACCACGTCTTAATAGATATGAAATCCTTTTTAAATAATAATATTAAAGTGTCTGTGAAGTAATTGTTTTTGTAAATTTTATCAATTATGTTTTATTTTCGATATGCTGACGTTTAGATATTTTCATTCTTTGCATTATGTTTACTGAATAAGACTTTAATTTCGAACGTTTTTTAGGTACTAAATCTAGTTATCTTGATATCCCAGAGAGACTTTAACAAGGTGCGCACATTTGACTTGATTACATTGAAAACTATTTTCGAGAAAGGATGAGTCAAACCTATTAGGGGTTCTTTCGAAGGACATTAGTCTATTATCTGCCCTTCGGTAAAGCTCTTAACACTAGGTTCCGCCGTTCAGCGCTTTACTCCTTTTCGGCACTCTTTTCAAGTGTAAAAACTGTCAAGTAGTGTAGGACACTTACCATCTCTTATGTCTAAAAGGGCAACTTTTTCTCTTCTGGATTGGTTATTTAACGTGAAATATATTGTAAGTGAAGACCTACTTTTAAGCAATTTATTTGAAACGATAAGACTAGTCCCATAACAATTGATAGAACGAAGACTGCCGATACGAAAATAAAAACTTATAAGATAAAAGCCATCTTTTATTTCTGAAAAGTGACACCGGTTGCCAAATTTTACGTCTCTTATACGAACGAAAGTTAGAAAAGATGATGTTTATACTGTTACTAAAAGAAAGAATAGAAATTTGCAAAAATATATTCAGACATTTCTTTAGAAACATGTTAATTCACCCAAAAAAATTATTCTACCATTGATGGTGTTAATAAAAGTATGTAAATTTTATTTTTCCTCGATTAAATCAAATTTGCCAAGCATAAAATATAACAAATTAAACATATATTCTTTGACGTGGAAAACATTCAAACCATTACTGGCTTTAAGTCCCTGGGGTCACACGAATTCACACATTTAAAAGACTAAAATCTATATATGGGCTATTGTCATGATTTTTTCTCTCTTTTGTCAATTTTCAGGTACGTTCACTGAGATTGATCGTTAGCGCATGCGTACGGACACAAAATATGCCGTATTATTTGCCGCTTGATTAGTTAACCCTGGTGTCCTGCAAATCTATTTTATGCTATCCGGTGTTCGGGTAGTATTTAGCCTATAAATATCGGCACACTTTTATCTGCTGATCTATCTGGTCCCAAAAACACTCAACACCCACCAGTCTAACCTAAAATGCCCTAAAATACTCGGGAACATGATAAAGCTCCCCCGACGTAATTCCTATTGTGCAAACAACCTCCTCAGTAAAAACTTTTGTTTCAGGTTCCCAAAGAGTAACAGAAGTTATCTAAAGTGTATTATTGCATATCTCCCATGGCTAATTCTTCCAATCGATAACTACGTACTGAAAAATTTAGGATTTAAATAAGCAAAATTTGATGATGGTCACCTTTTTTGAACCAGTACATTAAAAGAATGATCTATTTGTGAGTGAGATAGGATCCTTAACGTCGTGCATCCTTCCGGTAGGTGTGTGGCAGCCTCTTCAGTTATACTCAGTATTCAACTCTGAAATCATGGTGTAGTTGTTTGTGCATCGTCCAACTTCATGTTTGACACTATATTTGAGTAAAAAATTGAGGAAACTAATCTATCACGAACTAATTTGGAAATAACCGAAAACTTCACATCGTCTCAATGAATGGCTTTTCATTCGACAGGATATATCAAAATATATATTAAAAATCATTGATAAGAGTAAAATAAAAGGATGTAATACTTTTTTTTGAATAAAAACGATTGTACCGAGACTTTAAACTAGCACAATAATAATGTTCATTTACTCATATTAAGGATTTTAAAATAGTCCGGAAAATTATGAGAGATAGAAAATTGTTGATTTATGAGGTACTTTTGTAAATTTATCAGATAAATGTTTGAACATGCGAAATTTTAAAAATGTCTATTAAGATGCATTTAACATTTGCAAATACCGGTTTACAAAAAATAACGTGAATTAATAAAGAATTCGATATGAGTCTCGTTGAAACTAACAAGAAAGTATTCGTTTTTTCATCGATCCTGAAGTACGGCAATGCATTATGGCAAATAAACAGTCGATATCAGCCTAAAAAATTGAATCATTAACAACGTTATCAGTTCTACAAACGTAAAAGAAGGATAGTGCACACCATACTTCATGTTTTCGGTTACTAAGATGGAATAATTAATAATAATTATTTGAATGATTGTCACCAAGACTCTAGAAAAGTGAGTTATTAAAATACAAGCCAAAACGTCAAAATATCAGACATAGAACAACAAATTAGTTTTACAACCACCACGAACCATTGAAGTCTTTCTTTGAACACAAAATAACATCGAAACACCAATGTTGTTTTCAGAATTATCGATAAATTTTGACGAAAGGGCAAGAAAAATTAGATGCTCAAAATATAATATTACGAAATATTATAACGTTAAATAACCAGTGTTCTTGCTTACAAGTTAAGGTCTGGATAATATTCCTACAAAAATCGGCCTACAATGTTAATGTTAGATGAATCTGAAAAAAATCAAAGATAAGAAATGAACTTAGACAGTTAAATATTGGGAAAATTAAAATGTTATAATCCGAAAAAACGCGGAGTCTTTCGAACAGAGGAGCGAACGCTTCGAGAAGGAGTCATCCTAAGTTAATACAAAGATGAAATACATTTTTTGTTCCTCTTCCATTTTTTTCATTAATTTAATCTTCTTGTATTCTTCATTAGCGATTGCCAACTCATCTTCTATTTTTTGTAAGGATCTTTTATCGGCGAGACGGTTTTGCTAAAAATAATATTTTTGGGATACCGTGTGGGATCCAGAAGAATGTTTAACAGCATAAAACATAGGACCTAGTTCTGCCAACCATTCACCTTCAACGGCCGTAACACAAATCATGTATTCCTAAAATAATAAGCACAAATAAACCCGTGTAGTCATAAGAAGCTCGTGATAAACAACATGATCTGGAGTATATCCCATCCCGTACAGAGAACTAGACGGATGTAAAAAACACGGCATTCCGGTCCTCATTTGCACATACTCACCCACTCCTTTAAGACGGGCTGCTTGGTGAAAATAAGCAGCACAAATGCATTTTCTGATTATGTCCCACTCAAATCCACATGATAATATGCTCATTTTTTGAGATTCCATGATTAACTTTAGCTGAGATCTAACTTCCCGAACTTTTCTCAATGATTTAACGTGTACGTAATGCTCGGTACACCAAGATGTCGCGTATTTACTCATTTTCCACTGTTTATAGACATTTAAATATGTTAAGTGGTCACTTTCTGGTACCTGAAACTTTTCTCGAGCTTGGTCGCTAATTTCTTCCCTTCCCTTAGGCCTGAAAAAAATAGCAGGAACCGAGAGCATCGAAACAATTGTCATAACTTCGTCACTGCAACCCATATCACAAGAAGTAACAAGCATTTTAGAAAGAACTGGATCAAGAGGAAATTCGACCATTGCGCGGCCCAATGGTTTTAATCGTCCAAGATTATCTAACGCAGATAATATCCACAACTGATACATCGATGCTAAAAAGTTATCTTGTGGTGGTGGATCCATAAAATTAAATTTCAACAATTCATCAATCCCAAGTGATTTTAAAAGTAACACAACATTTGCCAAATTCGTTCTTTGAATTTCAGGAACAGTTGTAATGAGCATTTCATTTTTGTACTGATTTTCAGTGTATAGTCTACATGCTTGACCTGGACCGGTACGCCCTGCACGACCAGCCCTTTGATTTGCATTGGCCTGACTTATTGGAAAAACTTGGAGTGCGTCCATACCTATCCGTGGGTTATAAACCTTAAGTTTACAATATCCAGAATCAACGACGAAGAATATTCCATCCACAGTCAATGAAGTTTCAGCAATATTTGTTGAAACAATACATTTTCTCACACCAGGAGGGGCGTCTTGGAATATTCTAGCTTGAAGATCAGAAGGTAGTTGTGAATACATCGGAAGTACTGAGATGGAAGGGCATGCATCCAGCTTTTGAATTTTATCGTTCAAAATATCACAGGCTGTTTCAATATCTTCTTGTCCAGGTAAGAACACAAGTATATCGCCTTGGTGAGGCAAAAGATGAAGTTGAAGAGCTTGTTTAGCCGAAGAATCAACCCAATCATCAACAACAGTCTTGCTATAAATGATTTCAACAGGAAATGTTCTTCCAGGAATGTTAAAAATTGGAACATTTCCAAAAAATTCTGAAAACTTCTTAGAATCCATGGTGGCAGATGTAACAATTAGTTTAAGATCATTTCTTCGAGCAACAACGTCTCTCAAAATTCCAAACAAAACATCAGTATTCAAAGATCTTTCGTGTGCTTCATCCATGATAATTACACTATATTTATCCAGCTCTGATTCATTGAGTGTTTCTCTGAGAAGAATACCATCAGTCATATATTTAATGCACGTTTTTTCAGATGTACAATCTTCAAATCTAATAGCGTAACCAACTTCTTCCCCAAGTTTAACGTTCATTTCATCACTAACACGTTTAGCGATCGACATTGCAGCAACACGACGAGGTTGGGTGCATCCAATCATTCCATTTTTACCATATTCCTCATGGAACATGTATTGAGTCAACTGTGTAGTTTTTCCGGAACCAGTTTCTCCAACAATTATGGTTATGCTGTTGTCCCGAATAACATTCATTAATTCCTGTTTTACAGCAAATATTGGCAAAAATTGTCGTTGTTCCGTGAGTGTTCTACGTTTCGAAAAATCTGTAGAACCAATCACTTTTCGTTCTTTCATAAGATCTGAAAATTTTGCTTCACTTTGTCTAAACTCTTCGTGAACTTCGGCTTCAACTTGCTCCTGACTCTTGACTCCAAGGAGTTCTCCTATTCTTGTTCCGGCAAGGTTTAAATCTTTTTGAACTTCTCTGAGTTGTTCTTTGTATTCTCTTCTTCGTCTAACCACCTGGCTCCCTTTTCGAGCGATGTTTGGCATGTCGAAATTTGGATCTTTCACAGGAATGACAGGTTCTTGTTGAAGCGTGAAAATAGTTCGGCCGTCGAGAAAAGGAGGAACAATATTTCGAACCATTATGTGAACCTTTGCATCAGACGATTCATCGAAATCTTCATTAAATCGTGTCTGCTGAACAACGCCACTTGTCAACAATCTGTTATTTTCCCATAATTCATTATCCTAATTGTATTTACATATGCCAACCTTTCTTATTTGTCTTGCTCGAGCAGATAGTTTGACTGGTTTTAACTTTTTCAACTTCTCCTCTTTTTTCTGTGCATACTCCTTTGTTACACCGAAAATTTCCTCAGTCATATCATCATCATGACCGTCGTCCATGGCGTACCATGCTCGGTCGAGTTTCTACTATTTTTAATTAAGGTACTTGTTGTTCATCTTCCCATTCCTTCTTCAACTCATGATCGTCGGATTGACCTAAAAATAAAATAATGCCAAAAAATTAAAATAAATTAATTTGCTAACCCAACAACTAATTGAAAGTATAGAATATTAAATGAGAAAATTCACAGAAAAACTCATTCTAACAAACTTTGGAAATAAAATGCTTTAAAAACACGTGAGGGAAAATCCACAAAATACGTTGAGAAAAAAAGCTTATTAACATTTTAATTGTGAATTTCTTTGCTAAAGATATTTGAGAAGTGTTTATCTAGACCTTAAATTGTTAAAAACGATCTGAATATCAACGAAAATGACGATAAAACAATTTAAACATAAAATTTTAAAATATACGCTCGTATGATCAAATATGAAAAATTGTGGTAAATAAAATTAAATTTAATAAATTAATTACCGTGAACAGGTGTAGGGCCTGGGTGGCCCTTTGAATCAACCCATTGGTTGTCCTGATATGTTGGGGTAAATGTCCTGGAACTCTCACTGAACTGTTCGTAATAAAGATCCAATATACCTCCCGTCTTGTGCCTTTCCTCGGCGTTCGAAATAGACATTCCTGTCGAACGGTCTTTTGAATCCTTTGTAGATTTCCTCCTTTTTTATCTTTTGTTTTTCTGATTTGGAATCTGAGTGAAGCCCTTTATTAGAAAGGTTGTTTTTATTTTTAGAACGATGACTGTCCAGAATGTCATAATGTGACGAATTTGAACTCGTCGGTGTTTCTGGGTGCGATTTACGCTGAGATATATGCTTCGGCTTTTTAAAATCACATGCTTCGGCATTTTGAGCTCGCTTATTCTTTGCCAGACTATCCAGGCCCAATAAACTTTTCCCATGGCTTTCCTTTGGTTTATCAGTAGTATTTTTTGGTTTAACAACAAAAAGACCGCCTATCTGATCCCCAGAAGATCCTTCCATGGTTTTTGATTTTTCCAAGGAAATCTTATTCTCCATTTTATTTTTGCGCAGGCGCGTCTCATAATTCATATACGTTTCGAGAAAATTAACTTATACTCCATATATACAGTTACATTGTTTTTCATTCAATATTAAATTAGCTTTTTAATAAAACATACATTTTTCGTGAAATTATATTTTTAGCGCGCTTATTGAAGATTTGTAAAATAAGTTAACTTATTTTCTCAATAAAAACTGACCAATTTTAAGATGAAGAGAAAACAATTATGTTTAAATATTTACAATCTTGTGTGTGATTGATAAACATAGTGAACACATTAATTACGCATGTCGGCCCGACTTTTTCAGATCATAAATTGTTAAGAAAAGTAAATTTTATTTTCCAGGTTAAGGCTTAGGGTTGAGTTTTAACTCAGCCACACTCTGATATATGTAAGAATAGGTACGCGCTTGGTTCAAAACCAATGTAGATTTGAGAAATATGTTTTGCGCTCTCTTCTTTTGTTAAAAATACCAGTCCGTTTTACCTGATTTCTTCTATTCTTCCTTAGAATATAGATTCGTTTCTAATTTGATTCCTCTGAATATTTTATATGAATAAATGGGAAAAAATTATATCAGTGACTTAGGTCGATAAAACGGTAAAACATTTAATTTCGTTCATCTTAATTTTTTTAATTTATAAAAATAAGAATTAAAGTTAGTTAAATCACATTCATAACATAAATTATTGAATGAATTTAAGACAGTAATTACAGACTTCTTTGGTTTATTGAGCATTTCATCAATTTTATCGGTTATAATTGTTTGATCATCCAGTTAAAATATTTAATTGTCTGCAATTTATCGATGTAAACAAAATATAATTTACTTCTAAGAAACAGGATGAATAAAAATTTATTGATTTTAAAATTTTATTTCAATTATCAATCATTAAAATGTTGTCAAGTAACATTTTTTGAACACTGAGCACATTATATATTACCTGTATAAGAGCGGTTAATGATACTATGTATTTTTAATGACATTTTTCACACTTTTAGCACGTCAAAACATTAATTTTTGATAAATTACAGGTTTTACATTGATTTAAAATTTTAATGTTAGTTTTTACTTGAACATCTTATGGGTTTTATTTTCTATCGTGCATGATTAAAATATGTTAAATTTGCACATTATTTCGCGCATGAAATTAGTTAAAAAAATTTACAATGTCATATTATATTTTAATTAAATGTTAAAATATCAAAATTCGTCGCTTTAAGCAGAAAAAAATTTCATCATATTCAACGAGGGTAGAGTGTTTGCAATATTTTTATCAATATTTATTTTAGACCAGTCGCTGAAGTTTTCGTTGTCTAAATAAGATAAGACCAAGTTATACCTGTCATTTAATGCCAAACGACTTCCAAGTAAGGTTATTTGAATTAATTATTGACAATATATACAAGGAAAACGGGTGTATCCTCATATGTAAAAAAGAGAACATGAAAAAAAATATTTTTTTCAATCGACACGAAATTATTATTGATTTATCAAAGTTGATAAAATTTCAGAAATCAGTGAAGGAAAATTGATATTTAACGCAAATTGTAAACTACTTTTGAACGTGTGCGCCGAGTATCAAGTGTTTGTCTTTATTCATATAAACTAGGAAAGCACTATTCAGAACTTCAATTTAAGTAGTTTCATAGCAGTTCACATGATTTGTACGATCTTTAAAAATGGTTTTAGGGTACTGATTTTATAATATTAAATTTTCTTACGATTATGGGATCAGTTTTAATGATAAATTTGTGAGAAAAACAACGCGATAATAACTTAAAGATATTTAACTTAAAAAGTCGTCAAGGAAACAGCCTGATCTAATTTAAAGATTATACATGATTTAGTTAATCACTGGGTACGCTTTAGTTGAATTCTTTAACTGTTAGATTTTTTGTTTAGCACCATTAAATTCCCACTTTAAGGCTCATCTAAAAAGCTTTTGAAAATTTTCAAAATAATTAAGACGTATTTTAGAATGTATTATCATTAAGCCTCCATTTTTTTCAACAATATCAAAGCGTAACTTAAACAAATTGTGGCCTTCTTTGGCTAGGATAAATAAAACTCGTTGGAAATGTGAGCAAAACTCCGAAATTCTTCGATAATACTCTGCGCACGCTCGAGCTTAAATTTGACATGGCTGGAACTATGGACGCCTTTATATTTATATATTAAACTTACCAGTTGGATAGAAAATATGGAGACATTTTACTCGAGGTGTTCAAAGTGCGAATCACAACCGTGTCCTGTAAAATTAATAATATAGGAAAATAGTATGACTGTAAAAGAGCATACTGTTATCAAACACGGAATATTCAAGATTTAAATTCAGAGACCACGCTAGGATAGTCAATTACTTTTATTTTTAGGTTCAGAAAAATCTGCTTTTTTGTCTTTATCCTTATTATATATATATATATATATATATGTGAATCTCGACTGATAGAATTTAAAATCAAATAAGCATCGTCTGTCTATGTTATTCCATCAAAAGATAAGATCTGCAGTGTGATGAGGGAGAATAGAGGCCACATGCTTGTAAAAAAGATTCATCAAGTAACCATGCATCAAATGGGAACAATCGGCAGCTTAAAACAATTTCTATTATAGAAAATTGGAATTCTCAGTGAATAATTAAAGCAAAAATACAAACGATTCTACATATTGGGGCGATATATTGAATTTTTCTCAAGTTCGTTGATAATCAAAGCTAAAAGATTAAGAATAAGGATTCAATACAAATTCTCCATATTTAAGAATAAGTATGCAGAGTTTATAAGGCATCACAAACACACAAGTTTGGTGAAATACATAAAAGAATAAAGTAGTTTTATCATTAACTTTATTCAGTATTTTGAACCCTTTGATAAAATATTTAAGAGCGACCCACCTTACTTTCTTTTTCACTTTAAGATCAATCCTATCGAAACAAATGAATCAATAAACTCTTAAACAGGACTAAAAGGGACGAAAAACTAAATTTTTTACCAATTAAATCACGTTTAAAATGACTCTTTTTTATACGTTAAGAATATTAATTGTTATAATTTTTTCATGATGTAAGAGTTGTGAGTCTGCGTGGTAAACGGTAATGTTCGATTATTCTCGATAAAAAATATGTAATTTAAATAAATTTATCAGATATTTTGTGAATAACCAATCCATGGAGATTTTTTTCTCCTTTCGAATGTCAAAAATTTTACATTTGCGTAACACCTTAAAAACTGAAATTTATGATTCCCTTAATCAGACGGTGTACCCATCTAGTAACAAAATATTTAGTTTCCTGATATAATAATGAAAGTTTAACAGAATAGGTAAAAATTTATCAGTTTTTGAGTAAATGAATGAGGCATAATTCAAATCGATGTATATATCAAACACTATGATCAAATCAAACAGTAGACCAAATCTCGAGTTTGATGAGTGTAAATTTTAATGGTAGCTGTTGGCTATCAGAAATATTATTTCGTTTTATTACCTAGATTAGCAATAAAAATCGATAAGTAACCATTATCGAGCGAAAAATGCCGAACAAAGTTCATATTATAACGAATCTACTATTGGGGTATTAATTTTTTTATATTTTAAAAGCTTTATCTTGATAAAAAATGACACGTTCTTTCGGATTATTTTTATTTTTCTATTCAAACTAAAGATAAATGGAATTCATCAACGAAAAACGGTGTCTTCATCACTTAATTAGCTTGACTTTGATGCAAACGCCCTTTCGGTCAAAAATTCGTGCCTGTAATGGATCGACTAAAATTCATCTCCAGCATTATTAAATCCTTTAATTTCGTTCTCGAAATGATTAGAATTAGATAGATTTCGGAGTAAAATTTCCCATGAGTTATTGAGTTTCATAAATAATCGTCAAAACTCACTGGAGCTTTTCGGAGCTCATAAAACTTTACATTTTTAACATAAAAATGCTTTAAATTGCAATTTAATTTCATTTAGTTAATTTTTGGAATGAGAAATATGTGCAGCTTATTCAGGTATTTTCTACGCATAATATATTGAAAACCGAGAAAAATTTTATCCTTGAAACAAGTTCAGGTTTCTAAACTTTTCAATCAGTTATTTTTGTTTCCAAAGAGACGTTGAAATCAAAATGAGATAATCCTAAATGATAGATAATTGGGTGAAAATCTCAAGCACACTGATATCATGGTAAGCCGAAAAAGGGTGCCTAAGATCTGAGTCATTTGTGAGAACGTATACATATTATAAATAGCTTTGAATTATGTTCATTAGGTTTAACACATCCTCTTAAACAAAAAAACAATTTTCATGTGTGGCGACGCCAAGACCGCTTCTACAAGAAAAATGTCACGCTTGGTTATAAAAAAGTATCAAAAATAATATTAATACAACTTGCAAAGTTTCTATTACTTTTTAATTTGTCAAAATAAAAATATATCAGATTTAGACTTCTTTAATAAATGCTAATTTTAATGTTAAGAGAACAAATTGCTAAAAATTTGTAAGTCACTGCTTGGTGAATATTACATATAAAAAATTAAAGCTTTGAAAAACACAACTTAAATGACCACGTATTACCAAAAATTGAGAAAACGTCTCCCTTGTTATTTTATACCGAGGCGCGCCTTGATACATATTAAGACAAAGCTATTAATTCTTAGCTAATCCAACACTATCAAAATTTAAAAATCGTTAAATTTTTCGTTCTGTATTCAACAGTAAAATCTACGACAATACAACATATCTGCAATGATTATATGATGACGGATTAGCCGGAGAGCGACGAATATTTACTTTACACAATTTGTCAGAATCTACCCAAATAATTCAATGATCGTTGATTTTGATAATAAAGAATTAAACTTTTTTATAATTGTCGTGTGTGGTTTTCAGTTTTGAATTTATCTTCTTTTAGAAATGTATTTATTTTCGCTCGAGCGTTTTTCTTTGTTCAAGCAGCTTTTTTTATTTAATTCATTGTGGTAAAAAAAGAATCTCTTGAATTTTTAGCACATGGAAAGTTTGATCGTATCTCAAAATACTGAAAATCCGCCAAAGATGATCGTTGAATTTAAAATTTGCTTTTATAAGATGATAAACAAAAAACACGAGAAAAATACAGAAATAAATGAATTTAACATTTTTAAGTTATAGAGGGAAACGTTGCACCTCATATCAGATTTTATGTTTTTTTAAATTATGGTGTTAAAGTAAATTAATTAAAAGGGATGCAAACTTCAGGACTAGTTTATAAATATATCAATCTGTTAAGTATTAAGTTTGGTCTACGATTCAAGAAAATTAAGATAAATCTAGATTGTATAAATATCACCACCTCAACATTAACTTTTTTTCTTTTGTAAGTCTTCAAATTTTCGATGTAGGAAATAGCAGTAATACGTTTAATTAATTTTTGTTGTTAACGTGAAACGAAAATAGATTGTAGTCCGTTCTGCGTTTCTGAATAAGCTTTATTTGTAAAAATATAAGAATTTTTTGATTCTCACTGAAATGTAAAAACTAATATCGCGCTTTTGTTTTGCAGCGTCTAAAGAGAAAATTCATAAGCTTTAAAATATATTCATGGAATATTTTTTTAATTTATAGAATACGCCTGATATATTGCTAATTATTAAATAGAAGGTGGATTGACAATCATTTCAAAAAAAGCCCAGTGAAAATGTGACTTTAACATGGTATTCAACTGAAATATCTTAAATGTAAAATATCATACTACCTGAACAAAACATGACTAAAAATTAGTAAAAACCAGTGATCAAAGATCTAGAAACATTTGAACATATTTTCAGTTTTTATTCCACCTCACCTTGAAAAAATTTTGAAATAAACTTAAATGGTCATCAAGATTAAAAATTATAAACTTATCTTACAAAAGAAGAAAAATGGATGTAGTTCGGCACGCTTGCGGAAGGCGGCGTATCAGAATAAAATAAAATCGTTACGATATCGTTTACGTTTTATTTAACGAATTTGAGCCACCCCGGTTGAAAGACTCATCTCCTATAATTTTAATTTAGATTATTTTAAAAATTATAAGTTATTGGCCTTGTAATGATGGTTGGTGCATTGACTTTCCTATTTTATTTGAATCAAGAACAGCCATGTCCGATTATAACCTGACAATAAATTTTCTCAAAAGAACTGAGACATTGGTTTACTACAGTTAAAATAAAATTCTTAAAATTTGAGGTTATTTTGTTTTTTAACGAAATGTTTTTTCCCATAACTCCGCTCACGACTTTTCAACCTCTCTGTTAATCCCCTTGAGCGTGCTCTTGCAGTTTATGAAGCTGATTTTCTTTTTTTATGAATTAATTTTTAAGAGAGTCTATACTAATAATAATTTGATATTATGCCGAACTCACGATGTAAAAGATGTCGAACAGAAGCAACGACTATTTCACAGTCCCTTTTATTTTTATTAATACTAGAAAAGGTATCTTTTAACAAAGAAATGTATAAAGTAGTCCGTGTTGAAAGTAATACCTTAAATAAAATTGGATATTTGCTGAAATTTTCAGATTCAACTTCTTGAAAAGTTGTATGCTTCGTCCTAGATGAATTATAACAAAGCTGTTTATTGAAATTTTAATCCTTGAGAACAATAAGAAACTTTTTATGTGAAGATAATTATTGAATTGAATTGTTCGATTCAGTTAAGTGAAATCGTGAAATTAAATTTATGCCGACATCTTTTTCGGTCATGATTGTTGATGAGGTTTATAAATTTCTAGTTTTGTTGTTCAGATATTCTAGACGTCTGAAATTTACTGTCTTCGATGAATTTTGCAAAATGTTGATAACTTGTGACCGACCATTAAGTTGACCTCAAAATGATGGTTTTTATTAACTTTGAGCAGCTGTGATTCTTTTTGAGAAAACGGAAAATGTAAAAATTCTTGTCAAATTTATTTCAATATTTTTTCGTGAATAGATTTGCGCCAAAATGAAATATATGCCAAAACATTTACAATAAAATTATGATTAATAAAAACGATAAACTTTAAGTGATTTTCGATTTTCAAATTTATCAAATTAATAATATTAAATCATTTGGAAATCGAAAGATTGTTAAATGGGTGAATGTTAGCTCGTATTAACATGGAGAGGAGTAGCGGGAAAATCGCGTAATAATGATAAAATTGAAATTTAATTATTTATTTGGAATAAATAATTACAGTTTATTGATTTTAAATTTTACTTTCAACGTCGATGGTACAGCGTAAGTAGATATGTAACTTTTAGGTGAGCGAGTTGGTAGGGTAGTTTGAATAATTTAGGTCAAGACGATAAGGGTCCTAATAGTACCCCAGCTCAACTGGTGAAAGATGGCTTCATATTTTATCTTGGAACTTCGACATTTTTCTACCAACTTCTTCTTTTTGTAACTACTCTGACTGGACTCATATGCTTCATATTCTGTCATGAAAAAGGTTGGGTCCTGAACTATGCGAAATTCCATTTTGCGATCTTCTTAATTTCGATTCTGATCGATTTTGTAGTTCGATCTCTAGATCTGAGAGACACGCTCCCGGAAGTACTACACTCTTCTGTTTGCATGGCAATTATCTACCCGTTAGGATTCTTGACATCAATTGTGGTTGGGTGTCTTCTTATTATTACATACAACTGCAATGAACTCATCATAGTGGGAATTATGAACGCTATTCACGCTATCACTCTCGCATATCCATCATACGTTTTTCTTAGAACTCTTATAGTTGAACGTTATTGCCTCATTAGAGGATTCCCCATATAAATGCTTCTAATCAAACGATCAAATAAATTATTTTCTAACTTAATAAGTATGAAGATTGTAACATGTAAATTTAATTTGTTTTGTTATAATCGTAAGCAATCGTAATAAAACCATAATGGTTGAAAACAATACTTTTTAAATTAGTATTCTACTTTTCCCGCCTCTTTATTTCAACCGCTTTTCGTTGGAGATTATCAAGATGTGTCTAGCCCACATAAACTAGCTCACAGCTATCTGGTGTCGTCTTTTACACGGCGATTAAACTTAAAGTTTTAACACTTTTTATAAAATATTATGTTTTATCAAAATTCACACAATAAAACTCTTTTGTTTTCTTATGATGTAACCAATAATAATTTAGAATACAGGAAGAAGTTAGGTGTTAAATTTCAACTCTTACACCTGATCGGTTTTTCTTACCTCAAGCGGGATTCGTTTCAAAGATATATTAAGTTTGGGATCTTGGCGCGTTAAACATAACCGTAGAATATACCAGCTTTTCTTGACTTATCATCTAATGTATGCTTAAAATTATAAATAAGATCATGGTTCTTCATTCGTAACAAGCGTCATGATATCTTCAAATGATGAAAAGATATTGAAAACTTTATTAAAATTTGTGAAAACTTGGTCAACCTAATTTTAATATGAAAAATAAGGTTTATACCATACATTCATCACGAGTTAATAAATGCATGCGCATATATTGACTGTGAATTTCCAAATTACTACGAAAGAAGCCAATATTATATAACATAGCCCATCGAACACCTTTAATTCTTACGCTAATTTAAGGTTGAGGTTATTTGTTCCAAACATTTTTTTATAAATAGTAAAAAAAACTGAAAAGTTGATAATCAAAGCACTTGTGGTTTAGAACTAAGAATTAAAATTTTCTATTTTAAGATTTCTGACGCTCGTTAAGAAATACCGCGCAGATCGCACTGAATACGCCGCTACAAATCATTTTTCCGCAAAAATATTGGAAAATAACACTCATATTTTTTATAAATCTATTCTGATTCAAATAAAAGTTTAAATGCTGAAACAGCGATTTCAGGCGACATACATGTTTTTATAGTTTCGTTTTGATATTAAATTTCCTTGTCTGAAAAAGTCACTTATGGCAGAAATGCGATCGATAAGTATCATAGTTTGGATTGTGTAGCATTCAATATTAGTTTTTCTTGTTAATTTTTCTTGCATTCAGAGCACTTCCAAGTCATACAAAAGCTTTTTATTATGATAAATGAGAGACTATATTTACTAAATAAAACTGATACTATTCAAACGTTATGCGATTGAAATAAAAACTGAATCTTAAAAGTTAATCAAAAATATTTAACTATACTTCTGAATTCAGTACACCTCAAAGTTTAGCTTAAAGTTCAATCGCCCAGTTTAATTTATTAAATATCAATTTTTAAGCACACGCCGTGTTTATAAAGAATAAAGCAACGATTTAACCTTCATAAGCATATGTACTTCGAATAAACTCAATTAAAGTCATAAATAATTTGAATCTCATATAAAAATAAATCCACACATAATTATGAACGATGCTGAATGAGCGTCGTATTATTTCGAAAACCGGGCACAGTTCCAACGAAAAATTAGTTAAAATTAATTTTTGATTTGTCGCATTTTGCACGCTCAATATCCTATTACGAGATATTCTTAAATATGGCTGGGTATACTCAGCACCGCTTTCACATTTATTTATATTTAGGTGATAGAATTTCGTAGATTTACGCCGTTTTTAGATTAAATAGTTTTATTTTGTTTTCATAATTGTTTTAACTAGATACTAAATTCAAAATTCAACATTGTTACGAGAATATTCGAATATTTTTGATTTTTACAAAAATTTTTCTGCAACCATTTTCAAAGAATTGATCAACCGAGAGCAATTCACTGAATTTCCGAAGAAAATCGGGCTACTAAGGTGAAATAAAACCTCAATTGTATTCAAAGCCGCGGTGAAATCTCCTCATTTAAATACAGAGATGAAATTCTCAAAGATAGACTTATGCGAACCCAGGATCTAATAAGTATTAAAATAAAGCTAAGTAGAGGGCTATATGTTACTGAAGCAAAATTTTAACTAATTCTGATGCTGGACTATTCGTGCTGTGCAAGATACTCAAATATGAAAACAATGAAAGGATGTCAATTGTAATATAAGTGGACCAGCTTCTAGATAAGGTGATTTGTTTTGATATAGAACAGAGATATGTTGTTAGATTGTAGCTGATAACACTACACCTGATCGATGAGACAAGATTCACAGCTGAGAGTTACAAAGCTAGATTCAGGAAGCGCAGGTACTGCAGAGGTGACGTTTTAGTGGAGAAAATGGATGATTTGGGATTTTTTCCGACTGACTATGAAGTTTTTTCTCGTGATAGTAAATCAGCGATTAAACTACTTGATTCCGACCATGTTTGCAAACATTAGGTTAGGTACCACAATATTATATTGATGGGAAGCAGAAGATAATTTTAATTTCACGTGTTACGCATATTTCATTTTCGAAATTTTGCTCCATCTATGACCTAAAAATCAAATTTATACTCAAACTACAAGAGACAACTTTGTGAAGACCAAAAGATTAAAGAAGATGATAAGGTTAATTTAAACGCATGTCCACTTACGTATTTATAAGTTTCCTCCCTCTGCTATCTAGAAGGTAAATGTATGGATCTCAAAATAATTAGATGAACGTATCGTTTAAAGGGACGTCTTTCTTCCAGTTCTGCTCGATAGAATGATTGTTAAATGCGCAAATTTTCTTCACACTTTGATATATTACTGCTCTTTTCTTGTTAACGGTGAAAATTTTATAAATACACATATCTTTCTGAATTTTAACAAATTTATTCATTTAACTTTCTGAAATATTCTGCGATACACTTTTTTACCATGGTAATGCTTACGCAGTGAATATTTTGACCTTTCGCACGAGGATATTTTTACATTCAGAATTCGGTATGCATGCGGCGTAGATCATGTAATTTGGCTTTTATCTTTCGAGTTTATTTTCTAGATATTTACCCACCGCCGTTGACAAAGTCTTTCTATCTCACGTGTTTTTCTTAGGCTTCTGAGCGTAGAGTTCTTTGAATGGGAGTATATATTTGATGAAGAATTTCTTGCTGTTTTATGCACAGCTCTTTCATGGCAAGAATTTCAGCAAACTTTCTTACAGTATTCAGGATCGACCTATTTGCCTTTCGATGAGCTTATGTGCTTTGAGCAATACGACGTTCTATGTACCCTTTGAATTCCAAATGCATAAAAAAGACTTAAAAATATTTTGGATGTAAAATTTTACCCATACCCGACATTTATTCTTCTAGGACCTCAAAATATCCAAGAACCTCGATGAATTCCTCTACAGCACACCCTGATTTTCGTTTGATAATAAGAAGTACTTCTTTACATTTATTGAAATAGTCTTTGATCCCCAACAAAAAACGATGCCTCCAATACATCGCTTGACACTGCATACCATGATTTAAAATATTTTATTGATATCAACGGAATAAAGGCTTTTGGAGGAGGCTTGATAACATTTTAGACTATACTCTGAAGTATCTCTGTAAATACCAGGCCAATTCTTTCTTATTTCGAAAGTGATAATATTTGCTTACAACAATACTTGACACAAACAGAATAATGACAATTTTTCATCAGTTTCTTTTGTGAAATTAACGAATAATTTAAACTAAAGTTCGAATTTCATTGAATATACCAATTAAAGATGATAGTCGATACCCGTTTCGTAATGGGTGATTTATTCGAATCGTGTGATTATTTAAGAATTTCCGATGTATTTAGACGCTCCTTATTATCATCATAGAGATTGCTTAAATTCTTCATCTCTAACTCAGATATCAAGAAGGCCATATTCGTCATACTTAGTGGGCTTATGTATGGTTTCTTCCAATTCTATAATGTGCTAAAATTTTACTTTTTAGCCGTACGAACCATCTATCATGGGACAATTTCTGAATTGCTTTTTAAGAACTAAATTCATCAGATCACAATAATAGCATACATTGAAACTTTTTTCAAATTTAGCTAAATTTTAAATTTATGAATTCACCCACAGTGGTCACACGTTTAAGCTTGTAGGTCTCTTTTACTGGAGAAATTTTCAAAATTTGAAAAGTATGTGAGTTCACCCTTCTTCGTTTCTCAAGGACACCCTCAACTGTTTCATCAGTCGGATCGGTATTTTGATATAATTCTAAACTTCAATCGAATTAAAGGAAAACAAGACCTTTTGTTTGGTATCCTTTAAGTTTGCTGAATGTCTTTAAACAACGACTGTTAAAATTTGAGTTTTTTTATGAAATATTTTTGAATTGAAGAGAAATTTCTGAGAAGATTTAAGTGTGTCTTCTCCCATGGATTGCAAACCTGACAAGTTTTCATAATTCCCTGAATTTGGTTGTTTTAGCGAGTTAAGAGTACTTTTGATTTTAACTGATTGAATATGCCTCCATTCTTTCTAAAATATAAACCAAAATTGAATTTTTATCAGATAAGAATAAATTTTTCTCGATCTTTGTAGTATAACAGACATGCGCTAGATTACTTATTATTAATGTAGTCAAATGATCAGACTACATTTGGTTGAGGCTACGGTATTGCTTTATCCTACTTCAAGATTACAGTTCTATCCCGAATAACCGATGCCAGGCTATGGATACTTCGTTTCGAGACCTTTGCAACAGCACAGAATTGCGATACAACAAGACAGTCGTTAATCGTTCCCACGTTCTTTGATGAGCATCTGCTCGACGCTTATTCAAAATCAGAGGTTTACAAGATGCCTCAATCTGGAAAAAATGTAATGCTCGTAAGAAATGGATCTCCCAAAAAGTCAAACCAATGGTAGACACATCCTTTTATTTCGTCCAGCACAGAGGGTCCAGGATTTTTCGCGTTACTTGGATCTTCACTTAACATATAGTATGCCGTCACTGAGCCCTGAGGATAAAAGCTTTATGATCAAACAGCGCATCCTCCAGTCTCTCCCATCGGCCATTGATACCAGGCTCAGATTGTTTGGAGACCTATCACTCACCGATTTATGCATCAAGGCAGAAATTTTGTACGCCCCTGCACACGTAGCGACTGTTGAGACAGAGTTTTCAAATCCGGAACAGGATATTGCTGCAATCATGCTTAAAACAGACAGACTATCAAAAAAAGTCCATACATGATAGACTAGAGTCAATCTTGAACAAACTCGCGACATTGAGACTCAGAGACAAATGTTTCTAAATCGTGTGATAAATTTTGAGCAGCTGGTTAAAAAGGACAGGAATGCAAAAGCCTTGTCACGTGCAAATAATGTTGTCTTCAAAGTAACGTTATAAGGATATGCCCGAAACTGAAATCCACTATATCTATTTCAAAAAATTGTTTTAATCGTCGCTACTGTTATTTTCTTATGCTTCTCTCGTAAGTTGCCCACGAGTGAGTGTAACGATCCTGTCCTCAGTAAAAATAGCGGCTCTTGTAGATACAGGATCATGCATCTCGCTTATCGACGAATCCACTGTACAAGGAGTAATAGCACCATCAGATACGACAATATTCACAGTGACAGGAGAATTTATCAAAGTACTTGGTCGATGCAACCTTTTGATAAAAATTAATGATCTGGAAACCAACTGGGACTTTGAGTTTGTTGAAAAATTAAATCACACAATGATAATTGAACTTGACTTTATCGTAAAGCATAAACTAATTATCAATATATGCCCACTTAATATCATCCTTACAAAAACATCAACAAAAAAAGTTTTGCAACTACTGAACGTCCCTCAGAGTCCAGTCAAGACATAATAGCATGTTTCCACCATGTGTTTGCATCATCCGAAGACGATTATTGATTTACCGATACAGTCCGCCACAAAATTTTCACAGAGAATATTAACTTCCGCAGTTGAAAGCCATACAGAATATCCAGATCTCTCATGGAGGAAAAAGCCAGTCAGATACAAACAATGCTTGATCGAAACATAATATGGGAAAAGTTAAAGCCCGTGGTGTGCACCGGTATTTGAAGTGAGAAAAAAGAACCGTAGTAATCAAATCTGCGTAGATTTCCGAAAACTGAACCAAGTAACGGTGTAAGATTAATATACATTACCTATTTGAGATGATTTATTCGATCGGCTTAATGATACCAAAGCAGGCTACTGGCAAATTGACCTTGACGAATTGTCGAACGAGAAAACAGCCTTCTGTCCGTGACCACAGGTAGGTTTATACTAATTTAATGTTCTCCCGTGCTGCCTATGCAAAGCGCCAGCTACTTTTCGAAGGTTGATGGAAATTCTTTTTAGGAAATCAACAAATACAGCAGTTTATCTCAACGACATATTGGTATATTCATCTAGATTGGAGGAACTTATTAAACTCTTTGAGGAATGATTTCAGAAAATAAGGTCAAGCGGTCTAAAATAAAATTTCGAAAAATGTAAATTCCCTTTACAAGAGGTTGAATATTTTGAATTAAAAATATCTAACTCGGGATTATCAGCAGATGAAGAAGGAATTAAGGCAATACAAGATTAGAAGACACCCTCACATCAACCTGAGTTAATGTCATTCCTCGAGTGTTGTAACCCTTTTCAAAGGTACATACTGACTGAGCCAGATATGCCGCACAGTTGAATAAGTTACTTTCAAAAAAATACACCTTGGTTTTGATCGAAGGAGAGTGTAGCCTAATTTAATGGAATGAAAGTTGCTTTATGTAACACTGGCCCAATTGTGCTTCTAGACCTCAAAAAATATTATTCTAAGTTGTGACGCTTCAGTAAAGGCCAACGGAGCATGCCTATCCCAAAATAATTAGGGAAATTTAATTCTTATCGCTTTGCAAGTCAAAACTTGAACCATGCTCCACGAAACTATACTATTATTGACAAAGAACTCTTTGCAATTGTTTAGGTGGTTGGAAAATTTAAGCATTATCTCTACGGGTCGAAATTTACGTTGAAAACAGATCATAATCCCTTACTACGTTTAAAGCAAATGAAGGATATCAGAGTACGACGAGCCCGTCTGATCCTTGAACTTGAGAATTTGAACTTCGACATCGAATACGTTAAGTGAAAACTAATATAATCGCTGATGGCTTATACATGTAGATAAATGCAATTGAAATTATGCCAGATATAAATATAAGGGATGAACAAAAAAAAGATAAAGTTATCAATATACTCGTAAACAACTTAACAGGAACCAAAACTTCCAAAGAAGTTGTGCAGTCTTCTTACCTGGAGAGATTGTTAAAATTCAAAAATCACCTAATTGATGATCAAGGTATCCTATATCACAGACAACACATAGGAATGAAACCAGTAATACCAGAGTATATGAAGCCATATATCCTATCATTAGTACATGATAAAATCCTTAATCACATATGCATTAACAAATTCGTTGATATTTTAAAGAACTGATGCTACTTGCATGGTATTGATCAGGGTACATCAGACAATATATCACGATGTTTATCCTGTTCTCTTAATAAATTAAAAAATTACACTCCAAAGGCTGAGCTTTTCCCGATAGATTTCAATCAGCCATTTAAGTTGTGTGATGTCAATTTTATCGAACCGCTTACCTTATCAAACAACAGAAACCGCCATATAATCGTATTCATTGACAACTTTTCAAAGTGGATTGAATTACAGGCTGTGCCAAACCAATCAGCAGATACTGCAGCACGAGCTTTTTTCTAACTTGGCGTTTCTCTATTCGGAATTAACGGACGAATTCAATCTGATCAATGTTCAGACATCGAATCATGTCAATTTCAGCATCTGTGTAGATATCTCAGGTCACACAAAACACGAATAACTCCATACCACCCCATATGTAACGAACTAGTGGAGCGATACAACAAAAAAATCTAAATAGCAATTAGGAGTCTTATTTACAACGATTCCCTCAGGTGGGATAGATTCTTTGGTTGTATTGCGTATTCGCTAAGGGCAAGTGTGAGCCGAACTTCCAAATACAATTTAGCAGAGATAATACATGATAAAAACATTAGACTTCCTTTTGACTTATTTTTCTCGGAGCATCAAAGTTAAAACTCTTAGAACATCAAACACAAATATGTCAAAAATTAAAGGATATCATGAAAAAATTTCAGAAAACAAAAGTATCGAAGCAATTAAAAGTTATTACGACAAGAATAGGATGTGAACGTTTAACAATTTTGATGATTTTGTCCTGATGAAAAAATATCTCGAAGAACAAAAGAACCAATTTTCGAATGTCCTTTCAGAGTTGACGCAAAAAGACACCCTCTATATGAACCAACATATCTTTACGACCTAGACCGCCGCATAAAAGGTCATTTCAACCGCTTAGTCCCTAAAATCTGCTGGAAGAAAATCCAAACACTGGTCAGTAGCCACCTACCGTAACAGAACTTAGAAGATCGGAAAGAATCGGGCGGAATGTAGTCTTATGACCCGTGGGAGAGAATAATGTAGTATAACAGACATGCGCTAGATGACTTAATATTATTGTCTTTAAATGATCAGACTATAATCTTGAGTTCAGATCAATTTTTACTAATGCTTTTCTAACTAATTTTACGCAAGTTTTGCTATGTATGAAACAATAATGATGATGACTAAATACGATTCGTTACTATTAATACATACATCACCCCTCCATCATTATGTTTGGATGTTCCCAGATCTTTCTGCTATACGGCTCGACCGTCTTACGGGACCTGTATTGTCAAATGATTCATCCCCGGAAGGTATATAGCTCATATCTGTATGTTCTCCGCCAGAGATTGACTCTTCTGGTTCATGAAAGATTGATCCGTTTGTTTCTCGACTGACTCTGGGAGAACAGGCAAATCCTGTATAATTAAGGAAGGAATGGTTATTTCTCCATTTACCTGTATTTTACTTTTTGATTTTAGAATTTGATCAGCGTGTTTTTTAATCGTACCAAAAACGGTTTTTACAAGATAGTGTAGCTGTCCCTAAACTATCGATATTGTTACTTGAATCCATTTTTCCTTCTTCCCATAAACCCCTGGGCAGAACCATCTCATTTTCTTTAAACTTAGAGTGATAACTACTTATGGCCCTGTCAGGGGAATTTAGGTTATTCATCTATGATCTTAGACGTCTTCCAAACATTAATAAAGCTGGTGGTCTGTTTGTGGTACTATGTGACGCTAATCTATAACTTTGTAAGAATTTCATAAGTTGAGGATGAATATCATGGCCGGTAATTTTTCCTAGTGATCCTTTTAGGGTTTGGACGAATTTTTCCACCAGATCGTTAGTTTGGGGGTAATAAGATGCTGATGTAACATGGTCAATATTGTTCACCTTTGCATAATCTTTAAATACTTGAGAGGTAAATTGGGGACCGTTATCCCACACAATTTTCTTTGGTATTCCCAACCTGCTAAAAATCTCAGAGAGAAATTTCGTAGTTTCTTCTGCCGACGTCCTATTCATGATGATGGCTTCTGGCCATTTAGAAAAGTCATAAATCATTACCAAAATCATTTTGCCCGCGAGTGGACCCAAAATGTCGACGTGTACTCTTTCCATGGAAAATGATGTGGCTGGCCCCTTAATATTTTCCGATTTCATGTGAAATTGACGTTTCTCGAATTGACATTTCGCACAGCTTGATATCATATTTTCAATATACGAGTCCATACCTGGCCACCAAAGATACGTTCGAGCTATTGATTTAGTTTTTATAACTCCTAGGTGACCTTCGTGCATTCGATTTAGGAATACTATTTTTAATTTTTCTGGGATTACAAGTTTATTTTGCATGATGATGTTTCCATCTACGGTTGACAGCTCGTCTCTTTTACTTGAAAAAGCTTGAATATTCTGATCAAGTTTCCTTTTCGGCCATCCGTTAATGATGAAATCATAAACTTTGTTCAGTCTATTGTCATTTTGTGTTTCTTCTCCAAGAGTTTCCCACTTTAGGCAAGTTATGTTGTTCTTTATTTGATTTATAGTCTCAAATTCCGCACATGCATTTATTATTTCTATGTTGATAGGTAGTCTGGTCAAAGCGTCGGCTATTGTGTTGGATTTACCCTCTGTATAAAATTGTAAAATTCATTCCAGATTGGGAAATGTCCCATTTCATCATACGAGAAGATATAGTTTGTGGGATACCTTTTTTGTTCCCGAATATCCCGACAAACAGTTTATGGTCTGTGAGTATTTTGAAAGGATTCCTTCAAAATAAGGAAAACAAATTTTAATCCCCACCATACAACATGGGCCTATCTTTCGATAACCGAGTAATTTCTCTCGCTCGCATTTAATGTTCTAGACGCTTACGCAATAGGCTTCTCTTGTTTATCATCGATACGTGTACGATTGCTGCTCCTAATCCCATCGATAATGCATCCGTCACTAGCACAATCGGAAGTGTTGGGTTAAAATGCGCCAAAACAATATTCTCCGCCAACTTGTGTTTTGGCGTTTTGAAAGCTTTGCAAATGCTCTTCGTTCCATTAAATGCCTGCCCCTTCACTTAAATATCGTAAAGAGGTGCCAAAAGTGTCGATAAATTCAGAATATGTGCTCTGTAGTAATTCATTAGTCCGCAAAAACTTTTTACTTCTTGGGTACTTTTAGGTACGGGTATATTTCTAATTGCTTCTATCTTTCTTGGGGCCATCGAGATACCATGTTTTGATATAATATAGCCGCAATGTTGCACTGACTCTTGAAAAATCGGCACTTTGACAATTTAAATTTTAATCCATAGTCTTTAATACGCGTCACGACGTCTTCTAGCTTTTCTTGGTGCTTCTTATGCGTTCAACCCGTCTCAATAATATCATCTAAATAAACATCTGTCATCTCGATATCTTTTATGATATTTTCAATGGTTCGCTGCCAGATAGCTGGCGCTGATGCAAGTCCAAAGGGTAAACTTTTAAACCTGTAAAGCCCCTTTTGTGTATTGATTGTCGTGAAATGACGGCATTCATCATAAAGTTCAATTTCCCAGTAGGCTGAAGCCAAATCAAAAACAGAGAATAGTTTCCCTCCGGTTAACCGCGACAGTATGTCTTGAGTTCGGGATAAAGGATATCGGTCGACTGCAATAATGGAGTTTAGACCGGTTGAAAAATTAGCGCACACTCGGAGTTTTCCATCTTTCTTATATGAACACGCGATAGTGCCGCCCAATCCCAAAAATAGGTCCTTTCAATTATGTCCTTTTTCTCCATTTCTATGAGCGCAACTTCGATTTGTCACCTTCTAAAAAGCGATAACGGCCTTGCTTTGCAGAACTGAGGACATGCTTTCGGTTTGAGATTTATGTTTGCTCTGAAGTTTTTGAGTAAGCCCACTTCATTTGAAAACACATCGCTGTATTTTTGTTTTATATACTCTATTTTTTCCTCGATTGATAGGGGAAAAATTTTCAAAAAGCCTTCCTGGCTCAATTCTTCAATCCAATCATGGCCCATTTGACTTGTGCTATTGTCACAGACATATAGTTTCAGATTATTTTTTATCAATCATGGTTACGTTCACCTTGGCAGCTCCGAGAGGTGAAATTATATGGCAACTTTTGCTTCGGAATCTCTCTGCCGTTGGTTTAAGAGGTGCCTTAATTCGTTAGAAATCACTCATTTTCAGGATTGTTACCGGTGAGCCTGTATCAATTTCGAGTTTATGGGGACATTATTAATCTGAACAGAAGAAAAGAACGGAGAAACATAATTATTTGTATGATTGATTTCGTTAATACCTGTTCCTATGTCCGATTCCACTGCTTTGCAAACAGCTTTAATATGATATACCTTTCCTTGAGGATTGACATTTTGCGCTCTTAAAAAAGCATCGCTCATCTGTGTGATTCCATTTATCGCAGTGCTTGCAATGTCGTGGCATTTGATTTTGACGTTTGAATTTCTTGACCTGGTAAACCGTGACAGCACTATTCATATTTACCTCTTCTTTTGAGGGTAATAAGATTTTAGCTGCCTTTTAGACTGCCGTTTTGAAATCAAGTTCTCTTTCCACCAATAAACTCTGCTTATGTTTTAAAAACGATCGTACAGCCCATGAATAAATTTGTCTCTGAGTGAGTCATCTTGAAATGATCCTCACTGGCATTTTTTGCTTGCCTTTTGGTGACATAATTCAAATACATTGGGTAATTCCTCTTCATTTTGGCTGATATTCATAAATTTATACCTTTCGGAGATAAACAAGGTCATCGGGGCGAAATATCAGTGGAGTAATATTTTAATCAGGGAAATATCGAAAGTAGCCGGATTCCCCACATTTGTCAAGGTTTTAATAATGGTATAGGTTTTTTCATCAACGACTCCTAAACACAAATCAGTCATATTTTTCTCTTCAATTGTATTGATCCTTGTGAATATATCAAATCTTTCAAAATATTCATTCCAGCCACGTTCTAAATCAAATTCTTCGAATTTTGAAATCACTTTAACAACTCGTCACCAATTGCTAAGTATGAAACAATAATGATAACGACTAAATACGATTGGTTACAATTAATATATAAATCACACAAATCATAATAAAACAGTATATATTGTTGAGTAATTGATATATTTTATTTGATTTTATATTCCATTTATTTTTAAAATAAAAATTAATACGTCGTATTTCACATGAAGATATTGATCTATTTTTCTTTTTCGAATGAAATAATATCAATTTCTATTGATATATGAATTTCATATGTGTCGAAAGCTAGATCGAAATCATAGATATCAGATTCAACAATAATTAAAACATATGATAAAAAAATTAAATCTGTGATCAGCAAAATTCATTTAATTTCCAATATAAAATTCAAACAAGGAACAAATCGAAATGAAATAAAAACGCCCTCATTCATTAATTTTAGCTTTAATCAGTTTTAAGGTAAATACACGTTGAAAATTTAATAAATATTTCTCAAAAGTATAAATCTTCCGAAAAATTTCTTTAACATACTCTTTAAATCTAGGTTTGTCAAAACTTAGTTTTACTCAGAGGTTACAAAACAACGTTTGAATATATTTAGATTTTTTTGACAAACATTTTCATTTAAATGAAAACCATTCTCTTCAAATTCTACAAGAAACATAAATCTTTTGGAATATTTTTGTTTAATTTTTAAAATAACGATACAATAAATTTTACTTCATCGTGTGCATGAGTCTAAATTAGTATTCGAATTCTAATGGGAAAGTTAAATGTGAGTTGTAAATTATTTTCATAAGTTATTTTGATTCTATGATGCTATCCAGTAAAGTGATTTATTTATCATTATTTTTACACATCTTTTTGCAGATTGAAAAGTGATCAAAGAGATTTACTTTCATAATCCTCAACAGCAAAAGATTTACAGAATCTCTAAACTCACGGAAATACGATTTGTTTTAATTATGTGTAAGTTATACCCTTGATATATTATATTGATGAATTAGAAAGTTAAAATAAAAAGATTTTGTAATTATTAAACTATTCGTGAACTGTAATTGACTTAACAGCATTGCACTCACCTTAATTTTCTCATTTAATCAAACAAAACTCAGATTAGAATCGAGCTCAAGTCGATAAAATTCTCTATAAACTTAATGAAATTATAACTTTTTTGACGTCATAAAAGTGGCGCGCATAAATTGTGCTATTTACATAATATGTATTCACAGATGTTTATAAGTCTTCCATAAATTAGTTCAATGAATAAAATAACTGAAAATTGATATTATTTTTTCAGGTTGAAAAAAACTGATGATCTTTCAAAAAAATTGCTGAAAATAATTATTCAAGTGTTATATTTCAATTCCATTTTATGCAGATACATTCTAACTACTTTATTCTTAGCGAAATTCAATTTATATTTTCTCAAAATATTGTTCAATTGCGCATATTCTCAAGAATAATCTTCATTTTTTTCAGATTGTGAATATGCGCAAAACTTTTCATAAAACGGATTTACTTATAAAAGGTTTTTCTTTTTTGATGTGTAAAATTTAACTTAGATGTTTTTATAAATATTGAATAACATAATTATGTGATGATTTACGCTAATTCGTCAAAGCTTGATTGATCAAAACACAATAATTTTTAAGACAGGAACATAAGAAATTAAAAACTACGAAAATCTATTTCTTCTGAATTCAACGATGACCTAAATTATTTCACTTTGGTTAAAATTATTCCAATAAAATATTAAGTTTATTTTCATACAATTTATGAGAGATTGAGCAAAAATTAAATCCCCAACCGTCATTGATAATCTTGTGGTAAAATTACTTACATGAATAAACACGATTTTCATTAAAAACTCTTAAATTAATGAAATAATTAAAAATATATTCGTTATTAAAATAATTTCATATAATCCACATTTTAAGAGCATAAAAAATCGTTTCTAATGACTTAGTTATTTATTATTCGCGTTAGAGATATTCTAGAGGAGCTAATATATCTAAAAGCATCTTTAGAAGGCCATTCTTATCTTTTTTCTCAATTAACCTGATCATAATTTTAAATGAGTTTAAAATGGTGATTCAATTTAAACCAAATTCGTTTTATACCAAAAGAGAGTTTTAAAATTAATGAAATTTTTAGAATCTACACCAACATGGTGAAAAAACCACATCATGCATATTTTGAGCATTAGATCATGAAATAGATTTACAGAAGGTAATGTTTTGAGACTAAAAACAATCATAAAATGATAAAAATTATACAATTTCATTGATAAGTTTGAAGTGAAATCATCGAAATTATGCTTGATTTAACTTGATACTTTTGAATGAAAATACACACTGCTAGATATTATAACATCCTTTTTCAAATATTTACCTCAATTAATTTGGAATGTTAAAAAAAATAAAAAAAGGATTTTTTATCTTACAACACCTAAACTAAATAATTGTCAATAACCAATAAGATAGCATAACAATTTATTTATCTAACCGAAAGATATATCATCTGAATAATCTCAACTATGAATAGGGATTTAGAGCCTGGGCCCACCGCATTTAACTTTTGTTTAATTGGTATTTAAGAAAATAAAAAAATCCATTTGTTTGGGTTATTCTTAGAAAATAATAAAAATAAATTGAGTGTAGAAAAGTTTATCTTCTTAATTGTAAAAATTTTAAGAAGAATAAATCACGTGACATTATGAGAACGCCATTTTATTGACGAAGTTTTTTATGACATTGAATATTTATTTGGCCTTCATTTCGATTTTTAATCAATCGATAATCATTTCCCCTAAACCGGATGAACATAAAAAGCATGAAAATATTCATATATTTTCTTTAAATGATAAATCTACTCAACATACTTTAGAAGTAACCAAAATTCCAGATATGGCCAAAAAAAGTGTAACTCCTGTAAAGAGTTTAACTGTTAAACAGCCGAATAAAACGGAGAACGATATGTATCCTTTAACTTTACAAGAAAGAGTCACAGTTGTAAAAAAACGAATTTCTCCTTGTTTTAATAAATTATATTTCAAGAAATACTATAAGAATCAGAAGAAGTTTCTGCGAGCATATTTGATTCATGAGCGTTCGATATTAGATTTTTATTCAAGAAGGAATTTTCTTAACTTGAAAAGTCAGCAATCTAATAGATCCCTCATGAATAAAATTCGATACAATAATAGTAAAACACAGAATCAGAAAGTTCGAAGAAACCAAGAGGAATTGACTTTTGAATCTCAGGAATTGGAGATGTCACTTATACCTAAATTATTACGTGAGTTAAAACAAGATGAAAATAAGAATAGTCAATACCCACGAGCGCGTGTATATGATAATATTGATTATTCTGATGGAGTTTTAATTGAAAGTGATTATAGACATCTAAGTAGATGGAGGTGTGTAAGGAGACCTTCATTTAAAATGATAAATAATTTTGATCCAGAAGATATTTTCATTTATTTTATATCTTCTCTTTCTGATGAACATGAAGTTAAATTTCTTCAGAGTGTTTTAAAAGATTTGAGTCTTATAGCTCACTATGAAACCTATGCCTCACATAAGTACAGAAAGAAAATTAGTACAAAACTACCAATAAAATTGATGAAAACCCTTCGGGAGTTAGAAGAAGCAATGCAGAACCTCCATAGTCAAATAAAAATATCTTCCCAAACTTATCATCGAAACAAAAGATATCAAAACGCCATATTGGAACTCATTTCAATGCTCAGTCTTAAAACATTTCCAGTATATTTCCTTCATTTAAAACAGGTTTGTCACACCATATTTCAAAGAAACGCGGGGAGTATACTTCGATGTGGAGTCCTCCTTGATTCTCTGTGCCTGATTAAACATAAAAAAATTTATCTAGTGACGGGAATGGTATTTTAAATCTTTTTACTTGAGAACTCAGTCAAATATCATATATTTAAAATACATAAAAGAATGGCAGATGAAACCATGAAGGAAATTAATTCTTTATTTGACTTACAAGACAAATAAATTTACATTTTATTTGAATGAACTGTTTAAATTTACCGATTTTAAGTAAAAATATTTAACATCGGGAATATTTTAAGTTACTTAAGGTTAAAAATACATACATATTTGAAAACGTATTCCAAGATTCATAAATCAATAAATTTTCAACTTAATTTTGTTTTGATATTTTGCTTAATTTACGTTTATATTTTTCATTTTGAAGATATTTTTTAGAAATAACTTTAATTGTTCTGGATACGAGATGTTAAATCAAAACATGCTTAGTTTGAAAAATTTTGTTTTTTATATAAATTTTAAGTTTCAGGTTATTGTCGAATGAATAACTTAGCTTTTACCCTTCGAAAAAAATCTTCCTGCAAATGCATAAATCTTTTAAAGTTTATTTTTTCTCTGTTTAAATATTCTATACACCTATTTTTGTTACTCTTATTGATCTTTATATGATTCATTTTTTTATCAATTAATACAACCATTGATGTTGGAAAATTACATATTTTATTTCTCAAAAGGTGAGCATTTCATCAAATGAACAAAGAAATGATTTGAAAACTGATTTAACACAATATTTTAACATAGAGGGGACGAATAACTAAAATTCATAAAATATTCATTTTTAAACATATTTAATCAATTATGGATCACTGGACTGTTTTAAGATTTTAATTTTTTCAGAAAGCAAGTGTCAAAAGATAAAACTGTAATGAACATTTTTTAAATATTACTTTGTTGTTATAGCTTTATTCTGCCTCAGTATTCAATGGATAATAATATTGTAAATTATTTGCTTTTATTTAATTGCTTTAAACTATTTTTATTCAGAATCTTAGACCACATCTCGCTTAGTTTATACAAGAAATTTATGATTTAAAATATATATGACTGTAAATTTTATTGTGTCAAGATCTCATTTTTATTAAAAATAACTGTATTTTACAATTCAAAAATAAATTCATGTTGTCGTAACTATACACAATTTCAATTATTTGATTCCATTCGCATAAATATTTAAAATAAAAAAATAGTTTAAATCACAAATATTGTGACAATTTATAATTAAATTTAAATTAAAGGTGAATTTTATTACTTTAGGATATAACAACCAGTGATAAATTCTTCTGACATAAACATAATCTTTAGTAAGTCAATTTATATGAAACAAAATCATAAATTTTACATATTTCTAATTTCTATTTTATTTGTATTTTACCGAGATAAATCAGTCAAGTACATCCAAAGCTGGACAATTCTTTTTAAGAATATTGCATAAAATTCCTCATAATCAGCGAAAAACTAAATTTTACAAAATGAAGTAAAATGTCGTTTAAATATGAACAGGTTGCCTTCATAAAAGATATATTCAAAGCATTCAATTATAAATTTTGATTTCCTTATTAATGGATATAAAGAACTAAAATTTACTCAATAGATATTACAATTTTAGCATAAAACATTCTTTGAAAATGCTCTCTAAACAAAACATGATGATTTGATTTGAGATTAATTTCGTCAATTATAATCTCTAAAGTATGTTCTTCCAGATAACAATAAAATAGAAATAATTTTTACAATGACTAATTTTACAAACATTCTTCATCTTATAAAAATTAAAAATCAAAAACAATGTAGAAAGACATAAATAAACTAAATATGAAGAAGAAAAACTTTACATGATTTTGTAATAAAGTAATTTATGTTTTTTATTGAAAAAAATAATACAATGCTAAAGTTAACATCAAGTAATATTAGTTAATTTTAAATGAAAGAAAACCTATGTAAATGACCAAAGTAAATTTGACGTATGATGTATCTCATAGTTATTTTACATAAACATTTTTCAAGTTTTTTCATAAATTCGATCTCTGAGTTTCTACCTATTTCAGGAAATATTAAATAATATTGAAAAATTAAGTTTAAAATTATATTAAACAGACACGTTGTGAAATTAAGGTTAAAAATATTTTTAAATTTTACATATATTTCAGGTTTTAGTATTTCAAGTATAATGTCAGCTTCCATTTGATGACAATTTTATTTAACGTCGATTTTGGAATTGTTCACTTCGAGTATTTGATTATCGTTAACGTTCAGACAAGAAAGTGGAAAGCAGAAATTTAAATATTTACTTAAGTAAGAAGAAAAAAGGTTTCCTTCACATTGTTACCACAGTTGAGATTTTTTCATTTCGTTTAAAAATTCAATGATTCATCATATTTTTTAAATTAATTCCATGAAAGTCTAACGAAATTGGTACTTTGTATTTAAAGTGTAAAAACAAAATTTAACTTTTATTTGAATATTCTGCAAATAAATAATTATAAAAATGAGTATCTTAAGTAATTATTGTTTTAGATCATTGGCGTTTTTAAATATATTTTAAGTCATATTTTATCTAGGATTAAAATTTTCTCATAAAATTAATAAGTTGGTTTTTTCCATAAATATTTAAAATTAAAAATTCTTAACAGATAAATATTTTTTATTTCAATCGATTAAACTAAAATTTTAAATATAAAACCTATAAACTTCTTTTGTTCTCATTTATTGTTTATTTTTTGCTGCCAAAATTACTTCAAAGGTTTTTTTTAATTTTAATTGGAAAATGATTTAAATAGTATAATTTGACGTATTTATTCTAAAATTTTGATAAAATTTGCGTTTTCTTTTAAGATTTCATAAAATTCATACAGATTTTTAGATCTGAAAATTAACCAATTCATATTTTTTCGAAACTTGTATAATTGTTATCTTTTAAAATGAATTTAATTGAATTAAGATTTTATGTTTCAATAAAACAGTAAACATTCTTTAAAATAACTAACAGATAAATAGGATGTAGTTATAACTCATCTTCACATAGATTTTAGCTTTAAATTAAAATGTAATATCCTACGAAAATGATATTAAGAATTTTTTAAAACTAAATTGATTTGAAAACAAAATATCATCGATTTAGTTTGTCTTGCTTAAACAATAAAGTATTTCAAAGATGAATATTTGTTACTTAAATTAAAAACTATTTATTTGAGGACAATATCATTTCTGATTAAATATTTTCAAATAAATTACATCAGAGATATAAAGATATTAAATATTATAATAAAGTTAGTGTATTTTAATTTGTTAAGGGAACTAAATTGGAAGTATCTCCAAAAAATAAACCTTTAGATTGATATATTGTTTGAAATTAAGTTATATATAATTGATAACGGATAAAATAAACTGAAAAAATCTGTATATGCCAAACTGAATTTCAAGTAAAAATTACTCATTCAGAGGATATTTAAATACTATATCAAAAGAAATATTGATGTGTTATTAAGATGTACATGTTACCACTCTACTTTACTCTATATTTATAATAATGATTACATTTTAAAAACGTTTATCCTATATCTCATAAAAATTGGTATAGATGATTCATTTAGGCTGGTAAACGTTTCTAAATTCAAGCTGTTTTTTGTAAAGATGAAAAGAAAAAGAGGTTACGTTTATTTGGATAAAACGGAGATAGTTAACATCGATTTAGTACATTCATCTTTTCCAAAGATCAGATCAAAAATAGGTTATTAACCTGGGAATTCTTTAGACTCAGTAATATTGGACAATATTGATTCTCTTAGTTGTTATTTTTTAATAAACACAAAATGTATTAACATTTACAAATATCAAAACCCAGAATTGATTTCAAAAATATAGATATTGTTGAAATTGAAAATTTATAATTTTATTTTGTGCTCCTATTTCAAATTTAAATTTAGGTTTTAAAATACAGGTTAAGTATTTTCAAAAATCTTAACTCTCAAAACCTACCATGATTTAGAAAAATGTTTGAAAAGACGACCAGAAATCTCGAAATATTTATTATGCTAATGTACCTTAGTGTCTGCAAATTTTCAAAAATATTTTCATTTTTGAATGGTTGATATACAGCTTTAAACATTGACGTTTTATTTTCATTTTAAATAGTATTATTATCGTTATTCTAAGTTGTAACTCATAAAATATATTTTTGTCATTAATGGCTGATGATTAACTTCAACAAAATTTCAAAGTGAGCTTTGTAATTTTTTCTCCTTATCACTTAAATACATACCCATAAAACATCTTAATAAGGTTTCAATTAAATATTGTCTGATTCGAAAACACAAATATGTGAATAATAACATAATTTATACATTATTGATGAAAAGATATTATCATGTATATTTCAGCAAGCTAGCTTATTTCATTACTATGAATAAAAATTATTTTAACTTATATTAGAATTTATGATATTCAAGCATTAAGTTTTACTTTTTTTAACTTTAAAAACGTTTTAGATTCAGATTAATCATAGGAGATGTCGTGTATCGGGAAATCGAGATTATATTTTAAAGTGGATATTTTTAGATATAAGAATCAATACAAAATTAGTCCAAAGAATAAATTATTCCTATGATGAGAAACATCATGGTTCGCTTCCATCAATTTGAATTTCGAATATAAACCGATTTTATAACGTAAATATTGAAAAAATTGTGAACTTTCTATCCAAAATTATGTTGTATTATCATGATAGAACAAGAATTCTGAAAGTTTTTATTATTGAACAGTGATATTTCACAGCATTTTTATCTCCATAAGCAATTAAAATGAAATCTAATCTTAAAATAAATTCGTTGATACCTGCATTATAATTCAAAAATATGATATATGTTTAACATTGATGAAAATAAACAAGGTATCAAATAAACGCATATGAAAGAAATGCTATAACTTGAAAGATTTTTGAACGGCTATAAATAAACAAATGGGCAGAAGTTCTTTAAAATTAAGGTAAAATTAAAATTCTACAGTCAAAGTTTTTCCATTTAAAGATATCAATAAAAGTTTTTTGATTTTATAAATGCAAAAATATATTCAGAAATTACCAAATTAAAAAGCTTTGTGAATTAAAATGATCATAATTTCAGAAAAAATGTATTTTTATTTATTTAGGCCCATTATCTTCATAAAAGAGTGAATATTGATTGAAAAATAGTTAAATTAAATGTATTATGAGCATAATGAAGACATAAAAGCTCAATTCTATTGACGTTGAAACTCAAAATATGGGTAGCGAATCTATATATCTTGAGAAATTTGTTAAATTCATAGAATACTCATATATCAATGAACAGTTTTTTTATTATAAATAAGATTGATAAATTTAAGGATTCAATGAAATTTAACATTTTGTAAAGTGTCAATTATGGGATTAAACGCATTATATAGATTTTTTAAACAACTCTTGTTTTATGAAATAAAATATGTAAAAGTATTTATATTTTTAAATGTTCAATTATATATTCAGCAAACAGAAATTTACTTACGTCAAATGTATCATTTATTTACTTTCTTTATAAGATTGAATAAATATCAATTTGAGGATTTTTTAAATTTTAGGAGGTTTACATAACAAAACTTGATTATTTATGAGAATACTTAAGATGTTTATGATTATAAGGATAAAGTCACTTTAAATCAGATTCTCTTGATAAAAATGTACTATTTTTAATCTGATTTGCCGTCTGACATATTTTTCATATTTATAATTTATATAATGAAGCCATTTTAAGTTGATTTTGCGTTTTTTAGGCATTAAAGATATCTAAAATATACGGAACACTTTGATTAGAGAAAAATGACATCATTATCTGATCTAATTTAAAAATATTTGTGAGAACTTGAAAATGTTTTCAATATTGATGAGAGTTTGTTTGAATTGAATTCTATCATCGGTAAAATTTATTATTTGTTTAAATTAACAACGAAGTATCAAAGAAAATACAGACATACTTCTCATAAGAGACTATATGATAAGAAATTGCACTTATGATGTGAATTTCATTTGAAAACAATTAAATAATAAATTTCATTAAAATTGTTTTTCCATTTGATAATCATTCAGTTTAACAGAAATAAGTAAGATCTTTTCAAAGCCCTGCTCTATGCGCATATATTTTTTCGTAGGAGTGCTAGATTTACACCGATCTAATTTGAGATAAATTGTTTTAGTTTGCAAAAAATAAAGAAATGAACCAATATTTAATTGGTAAAAAGTGTATGTTTTTAATGAAATAGGATGATCTTAAAAATTTTGTTTTTATACGAATTTAAAATCGGTCAATATTTCTCAAAAGCGCTGAAAATGTATTAACGTAAACTAACACAAGTCTGCAAACTAATTTTCATAAGATCGTCACTTCGAATACAGCGCACACCCTATTTAACGTTTCTTATTTTCAGTTATTTGTGAGTGGCGATTTCATAACTAATTTATCTTGTATTCGGGTAGTTAATGCAACAGTACCTTTAAGGTAATTTTTCAAGTTAACATATATTTATCTCTTTATTTGATGATTGTAAACTAGAATTGAAGAAGTATATTACGTATTGAAGAACTTTAATATATCTTAAATAGAATCTATAAAGCGAGAAATTTATTTTTGATACATGCTAATTTTGATGTTTTAAAGAATTCTACACGATTAATCATTGACTTTCAAAAATAATGAATCTTTTCTCATTATGGAAATAGCGAGGCAATCATTGTCGGTTATAGTCTTCAAGGCACTTAACAACATAACTATAATTACAAATCATTTTATTAAAATGAAAAACACATGTGAGAATATTTGAATAGTTAAAGACTTTTTCATGATTTAAAAGCATCCTTATTTAATCTTAGCATTAAAATAATTATCATTCTGGAATTATTCCAAACTAAAACTAGTTCTAGACAAACTTATTATTTTATTTTATCTAAAGGATATTTAAATAGTCTTCTGCGTCTTTCTAGATGGCTAAAATTAACTTAAATTCTTTTATAACTTTTCACCGAATATATTATTCAAAGATCAATCAAATGTCATGAACAGAGTTAATCATGTTGCCATCAGAGGTAATGAAAATGACATATTTTATATTCAACTCCTCAAAGATGTAGTTTTGGTGAATTTTTGAGGTTTATCAACCATTTATAAGACAAAAAATTTTAAGATCAGTATGCAATTCTTACTGTCGAAATTTTCGCCCCTCTTAATTAAATGAGGTAAAACAGATCACGTGAAATTAAAAAGCAGGACAAGTGTTACAATTGTGATAATTGACTTTAAACTCTGAACAGGAGTAATTTAGACAGATATTCTCAGCTATGTTTCTTTTAAAACACCTAATTTGCATTATGTTCTCGATGAACTTGCAAATGAAAAAATAAAATATGAATTTTTCCAAATTTTTGCCGTTTAAAATTATTTACGCATTATACATTTTTAAAGACGAAAGCCATCAAAAGTATATTTTCAGAATTTTTACATACAAATTTTAATACCAAAAATAAATGTAACAAAATTCATTTATTCTAACAACATTAAATTGTATTCAAAACATAAAATAGATATTCTTTACCCTGAACTTTGATTGTAGTTACGTTTCTTAAATTCATTAAAAGAGGAAAGAACAGTGAAAATTAGTTTATTATTACAAATGCGTTAGAGAATTCTCAAAACACAATAATTATTTTCTTTGAATGAAACAATAACTTATTTACTTCCCAATGAGTAAAGAATGTTTAAATTATTTACTCTATGTTTGGTTCACAGGCTACAATGAGCGTACTATTTTAACTTCCCTTCATCTGATTCCATCATTATGAACATGCAAATGATTAATATTACAGGTAAAAATCCTTTCTTATCTTTGAATTGGCCATCTTAAAACTTCAATGAAAATATAAATGAGTTTTATTCATTTATAACACCTCTCTACAAATCTTTTTATTCCATACTTACCTCATAGGTTTGCATCAATAACTTATTTCACTGTTATTTTTTACGAAACTATCATTTATTACACATACATTTATTTTAGACTTTATTTTAACCTCTAGATGTTAAATTATTTGACGAGTAACTTTAAGTATCTCACGCTAATATATAGAACCGAAAAACAAGTTGTTTCTATTTTACATCCTCAAACATCCAAAAATTTGAATTTCTACCTTTCATGATCAATAAATTTGGTATCTCTCATTAAGATTATTTTTCGTTGAAGGAGAAGTTAAACCTTCAGAACTTCTATCAAATAAAGTTGATGATAAAGTTCTCCCTTTCAGCAACACAATGTGGTGTATACCCTCATTATCAGAAAGCAATAGAAACATTCATTAACCAAAACCTTCACGCATTACTATACCCTGTAGTGCAACCTTACCTTTGGGAATTGTTTCGTTGAAAAGTTACGTCACTTATTTCCTCATTTCCCATAAAGATGCTCCTTCATATAATCAGAAAAATGGATCATGATTTCATGTATATAGTTAGATTGGGGATATTTCAGTGAAATCAAGAGAGAGTTGTTCAAACTTTTGTCTGTTTATTGAATAATTAATAATTTTTATCATATAAGCTATGGCATTTTTTTCTCAATAAAATTTGCTCAAAATGATAAGTTTAAACAAATTATTTAAAATAAGTAGTCAATATATTTTGTGATTTTGCATGTAATCAGGCTTGAAAATTTACGTTTTATATTCTTAAAATATCATCTCATTGTAATACTCAAAAATTAAATTATAAATTTTCAGTAAATTTTCAACAAGAATATTTTTGTATGTACATCCAAATATTTTACAAAATATATGGTTCTCGATTTACTATTTTACTTTGTTTAATATCATGAGAAATAAAGAATTCTAATATATTTATCTTGTTATTCAGATTGACATTTTTCTTTCAATGATGAAAATTAAAATATTTTTCATTTTCATTGGTATTTTTATGTCTTTTTGCACTATGATATGAAAAAAATGTATCACTTCGAAATAAAAGTGTGCTTCTCATGTTACCAGTAAGACAGAATCTATTGAAGAATATTTGTATGATAAATAACTATTCGATAGAGAACAGAATTTGTTTTAAATAAATGCCAAGTTTATAAATCAAAGAATATTCGCTAAAGTCATTCTATATTAAAATTGCTTTGAAACGTTTTCAATATATTTTGTTTTATCATTCGAAATTTCTTCACCTCATCAAAGATTAAAATTAGATTTTACTATGATATTAACACAATTACGATGTAAAGTTTTATCATTTAAAAAATCGCCTTTGTATTTCAAAGTAAAGAAAGTGTATATCAGTTTGACTTTTGACTTAAAAACAAGTAGATGATAAATTGTGTATTTTGTTCAATTAAGATTTAAAATAAACAATTAAAAAATAATCTTTTTTGAACTAATGTTTAAATAAACAATTTCTCAAACATATCTTTTATTCATGATCTCATTATTTCATATTTTATCATAAATTAAAGGATGTAATGTTATTTTAAAATGTCAATATTTTTAATTATTTTCTTTTCAATAGATGACCATTTTCATATAATATATGACTTCTGCATTTAATTTTTCCAGGTTAGATATATAAGTAAAATTTTTAACTCTTGAAAATACTCGCGGGATTTAACTCTAAAATTTTTTAAGGATTTAAGATAACTTCGATAGATTACATAATTTACTTAGTCATCAAAATTTACTTTTATTTGCTGAATATTTTGAGATATCGTGTGATGATAATTATTCTTATTTAAATCTTAATTTATATAATTAGACGTTCTAGTTATCTCTATGAAGATATTTTTTTCAATCTATTTTCATTGTTTTTGAAAAACTAAATAATATAATAATATAAATATATGTATTTTTATGAATCAAAATATTGATAATTTAGATTATGTTTCAAATAAAGATTGCTTCAAAAATGATTTATTTATGATTTCATACAACCAGTTTATATTTAAATGTTGATTATCTGTATTTGTTGTTTGAAAAATTCTAATTCATATAAGTGTGTCATACTTTATATGTATATGTAATTCTTCTTCAACCTTTTGTTGAAAAAATTATTTATATATAGATTCTTCCTTCAATGTCATCGGCTAAGGTGAATTTTAACTAAATCGTAAATATTAAATTAAAAAAATAATAAATGCAGATTTGAAGAAAAAAATAAAAATATTTGTTTTTTTTGAGCAAGAAAGAGAGAAATATATCAGTGTATTCTGAATGAATTTTACGTTATTTTATGTCTTTTGGTAAGGCTCTGAATAAGTGGTTCAGGTGTTACGGGCTTTACAACCTTTCAGAACAAACGAAAAAGTGTCAAAATAAGATATTAGGAATTATGAGAATCGCATCAACTTAAAACATCACCATCTCTGATGCATAATGATGCAACTGTACTCTGCAGAGATTAGTCATGTTAGAAATAAAAGATATCAAATTACTCCTTAAGAATGCTTATAATAACTCTCGGTGCCCCATCATACTCACTAAAAAACATTAATAAACAGAGCACGAATGAAAATTATTTGGTTTGTTGAAGAATTCAAACGTCAATCAACATGAAATATCGGTTGTGGCATGCACTATTTTATCATTTCAAAGTTAACAGTTATAACATTTATCCAAAACATCCACATACTTTATAAAAAAGTAGACTTTTAGAATAAGTATCAGATAAAATATTCATAAATTTTATGTTAAAGACAAATTAAAATTATTCTATTGATTACAAAGAACACTAGAATGACGAAAAATTTCTAATTTTGTTTGAATAAACTGTAAGTTAAAAAAATTCGCATCAATTCAACATGCCAGTTGAAATTTATAAACGGAAATAGTTTTTTTTATTTTTTAAATGGAGACGGCGTGGTACGTCTAGTTTGTACTGGGCTTTCGCGAGAATAATTTATTATATTTTAATTGGCGCGTGAAATTTGAATTATAAAAATCATTTATCGAAGAGGTATTCTTGAGATGGTAATTATTTCAATGATTAATTTTTAGCTATCTTGCGCTTTTAAAACTGATAAAAATAATATAACTTCTTTTACATTCTGTCTAACGTTTTCTTACTATTTAAACTTACAAAAATATATATTAGATTAATTTTGTTGTCAATTATATCTTTTATTGAGGTACTTGATGGCGGTGAGAGTTTTAATAACACAGAATTAGCTTTTTAAATCTTAATTTCAGTGTCTTATGATAAAAAACATTGAGCGTGCTCTAATTCTCTCAATTATTCTTTCAAAAGCTGTCTCTAAAAAATGGGGAAAATGAGTTTTGTCTGAGATAAACTAAATCGTAATAATACCTTAATAACCTTATTAAATTTACGTGCAAAAATATAACTCTGTATACAACATAGAGAAATAGAAATCTCTGATAAACCCAAAAATTAGTTACATTTATAAAGGCAAACAAGGTTGAGGAGTAGAAACACAGTATATTTAACAAAAACTGGATTAATATATTTCGAATGTAAGAAATTACATTCAAAGTCGAATAGATACTTTTGATTGATGGTATTTTTGCAAAATTATATCTATGGTGTTGTCTAATTATATCTTATTCGGACATATATTTCAAATGTACCCTTAATTAGTTTTTTATTGACCAGAGATAATTTATGTAAAATTTATTTTTTGAGCGTTGGATATAAATATTCGGTTTTCAGAAAACAAAAAAATCAGTATGATAGTAAAAGAAATTCCAAAAACGTTTGATTGATAAAACACAAAATTCACTGTAATAAGATGAGCAGAAACTAAAAATAATTTCAGTTGTTTACAGAATAACTGTTAAGCGAAAAATGAAGTTCAATATGTCAAAATATTCAAGCAAAACTTTGAAAAGTACATTATATCTTTTATAATTGATTGCAGAAAATACATTTATCCAACCTCATTAGAACATTCTTAACAGAATTATTTACACAATAAATTAAAAAGTTATGTAAACATGATAAAATCTACCAGAAAAAATATCACATATTTTGTTTAAAAAGATTCTATATGTCATAACTCACATTACTCAAATGATATCGAAGACAGAACTTCGATAATGTTATATAAGTTTCTTGAGATTCAGTTTTACAAGCTAAAACAGAATATATTTAAAAGCTATCCAAGAGCAATTTTTGAAGAAGATTTGAAAACTTCAAACTGATATTAAGCTGAGAAAGTTAATTCAAAAATAAAAACTAATATTCTCAAAAGTTCGAAATATTTTAAGATAAATTATTTTTAAAGGTATATTTTAAATTTTTATATCGTCTATTGCTCAATTTTATATGACGATCATTTATTCGAAAACCTATCTTGCAATACTTTATAGGTTTTTGTGCATTTTGCTTCATTCGGTGTAACTCTGTCTTTTAGGTTTTCATTTCGGTTCTTTTCTCATTGTAAAAATATGTGTCAGTTAATTTTAGCTTCTTTCGCTTTTATCCTCTGGCTTTTGTGACTTTTTCTCTGTTACATTATTTACATGAGAATCAACGACGTCTCTTGGTAATCGTAAAGACTGATTATGGCTATCAATAAATAATCACAATAACTCAGAGATTTCGTGTTATTCTTGCCTCTATTCGAGTGCTTACCAACCCTATTAGTAATGGGTTACATAATGCACAAGTTATAGTATACAGATCATGAAACTGAAGAAGACAAACTTATATTGTGATCCTTTAAATTATCTAACATGATCTCATTTAAAATTTTCCTCCTCAAAAGAACATTATATTCAACATTAGAACTATTTATTTAAATATATTGGTGGAATTTTGACAATGTACAATGTTTGTAAAAAGTGAAATTTAATTTAGATTTTTAAAATCATATAAAATGCAAAATATTCCATTTTTAGGTTTAATGAACGATATAAATTTATTTGCTCGCGAATTTATAATATGAATAATCGCAATTATGGTATTGAATTATGAGACTGGAACTACCTCAATTTAGCAAATTCCTTACAGGTGTATATGAAAATAATTAGAATTTTATAGTTTTTTCCCTAGTTTTAAATTATTAACATGATTTGGTAATTGATCAGTTATTTTTCTTATTAATGTTGAAAAAGGTATTATTTAATTTGATTATGAAAGTTTTTTAAATTATTTTTTGAAGGTATAAATCAGAATATTTTTGTAAATTTATCAATAATTAGAAAAACTAATCATGCGAAATTACGAGAATATCAATCTATATAAGAAGTTTTCAATGTTCATGATTTTCAATTTGGATTTTTTAAATTTAATTTATCTATCATCTGTAATTTCTCCAGAAGAAAATAGAGTTAGAATGCAGACAAAGAGATATAATCCAATTATTTATTCTCCTCAATATGCCTAAGGCTCTACCAATCCATTATTAGTAGCAACAAAAAGTCAATCTCTTGAAGTGAATTTTCATAATAATGAGGATTTAAAAATGGATAATTGTCTTTATCATTCAAATTCACAAGAATCAAAACCCTTACGAAAATACAATGTCTATCCCCGTAATAGGAAACTATATCAGAGGAAATACTTTAAAGTCTTTAGAATCTTCTGCGTTCATTTCTAATTTATAGATCTTATAGTTATAATTTTTATTCCAAAAATGGTTTCCTAAAATTAAAAAATCATCCGTCTTAAGCAGATAGCTTGCATATATATAAAATTCGATACAATCCGACGAAACAACAGACGGGCTCACAGGAATCTAAAAAAATCAGGTTCGATCTACAGAAGTGTCAAGTGAGTTTTATATAAAGATAAAACCTCAATTATTATCAAATATAAAAAAAACAAGGAAAGCGGCATGGTAAGTATCCAGAAGTCCGGCTGCATCAAAATACCGATTCAACAAGCGAAGTTTTAATTGACAGAGATTTTAGTCATCTAAGTAGTTGGAGCGGAACTAGGATACCTTTTGTTAAAATCTTAGAAGATTTTAATCAAGAAGACATTTTCATTCATTTTATCTCAACTATTTCTGATAAACATGGAATTAGATTTTTGTAGGAAGTGCTGATTGATCTAAGTAAAATAGGACATTCTGAAGTCGATGTGTTTCATAAGAACAAAAAAATAAATTTAGAATGCCTATTAAACTGATTGACAACTTAAGAGAGTTAGGAGAAGCATTCCGATTTCATTCAAATAATATTAAAATAAATTTTATAATTCACAATTTAAACCCAAAATTTCAACATTACTCGATGGATCTCATGTCAAATTTAAGTCTTAAAACATTCGCGGTATATTTCTATTCATATAAACAGCTCTGCCAAACAGTATTTCAAAAGACGTGAGGGTATGTATCCGTTGCGCAGTATTGATTGATATTTCACACCTTGAAAAATTTAAAGAATTTTATACTGTAATGGGATTAGTATTTTTAGATTTTTTAATTTTAGAACAAAGTAAAAGATAAATTATTTGAAACATATAAAACAATGTGTGAGATTTAGATGAGAGTAATTTATTTATTCTTATTTTTAGATGTATAAATCTGTCAAGTTTATTAATTAAATATCTTAACTTCATTTACTTGTATTTTAATTCCTTACTATTTCTCATGAGGCTGATTCTTAATGAATTTTGATAAAAACATGATAGTTTATTGAACATTTAATAGTTTTCTCGGTATATAAATATCAATTTTTTTTCTTCCTATGTACCAGTATTTTAATGGTGATTAGTTGTTTAGGGTTAATAAAATTATTAAAAACAATCATTAAAATTTAAATTTATACTAGAAATTGAATTAGTGTTGGTTTCGACATTCAAAAGAATTTTATTGTTTATAATTTCGCGGATGATATATCAACATTTTTAACTTATGCAGATTGAGTAGTGAAGCAACACTTGAAAAAAATATTTAATTCTGCAAACTATATTTTTTCATATTTTGATTTTTGTGCGCTTTCAAATATTTGTTTTAGAAAATTTAAAGAATTTAATAATTTTAATCTCAATGTTCGAAAAAAACTTTAAAAAATTTGGCAAACATAGAGGCCTTAATATTTGGATCTGGTTATTTATTTGTTTATATTTTCTTTGGAAATAAGTGTGAAATATGTGATTTGATTTTGTGATATATTTTAACTCCAACTTTTTGAAACTAAAATATGTGATAATAAAATTTCAGTTTTGACTATTTTTCACGATGAATAGTCTTAATCTAGATCGGTAATATTAAAGTCGTTGATACAATAATGCATTTTTTTAAATATCAAACCTTGAAAAATTTAAAGGTGCGCTTAATTATAACTTTGACATTGTTATTCTAGTCGTACATCAATAAAAATATCTTTTATTCGTTGTTTACGCGATTCATGAAATCTATGAGTATTATTCATAAGAAAATCTAGAGTCAAATGTTTCCATTTTTTGGTGTGCAGAAGTGCGTTATTTTAAAACCTTTAATTTATGTTACATCTGAGAATCTGGGATAAAAATATCAAATAATGCTAATGGTTGGTGACATATTTTTTGACACTTTCATTTTTATACCACGTAAAAATACTAAATATAACAATTTAAACTTGAATAATTCGTGCTCAGATATTTGGTACCAACGAAAAATAGAAGAATACGATCGAGAAGATCAGATCTCAAATTATAAAAAATATTTCAAAAATTGAAAAGTAAATCAATGTTTGCATGATAAATAATTATACATCCGTTACAATCCGATTCCTACTTAATCTTCTTGATATTAATTTTTGCAGAGACGTAAAAGTTGACAATAATCAAACATATTACAAAATTTATGCATACTGACGGTAATCTAAAAATTATAAAGCAAAAATAAAGAAGTTAAAAACACAATTCAATGTAAAAATTAGAAATCGTCCACTGATTATTTTAATACGACACTATGATTGCTGCAAGACTCTGCTCATACAATGCAAACGTATTATCGAATAAATTGAAAATTGTAACTATTTATAAAACTCTAAGTTTTTGGATGTTTCTCAAATTTACATTTTTATGAAGGCATTTTCTGCTTCTTATGGATGTTTTTACGACTTATTACCTTTGAGTGTATCTTAATGTGATGAAGATATTTATTGGTCATGAAATTGATACAGATAAAATTTTATAAGTGCTCTTTAAGATATTCTATTAATAGAATCCTAAGATTTGCATGATAGTTTATTTTTTCCATATTTATCTGTGTTTTGTCAACTCCATTTACTTTTAGATTTTTTCGCACGATAGATTTCTTTTAATATTATTCAATTGGATAGTATGAGAATTAGCCTTTACTTTGACATGTGGAAACTATGATTTCGCCAAACCAAGAGAATAGAATTCATCCAGCATCCTCCCTCTTTAAATGTAAAAGTAATTCAGTGATTAATTATGAAGAAAAGCTGATAAAATTCACCCGAAATTATCAGATTCAACATCAAATGAAAGTATATTAGAATTTATAACTCTCGAAAATAATTTGAAGAGATAAATATTAAAATTTTTATGTAATTTACCATATTTATTAAACATGTATATCCATACTGAATTTTGATAATTTCTAATCTAAATTTTAATTATTAAGATTTTATACCAAAATTATTTCAATTGAATTAAATATTTTCAAACAAACAAAAAATTAAAGTAAAAAAATTATAAATTACTCTGAATTGTTTTTTATTAAATTCAGTTGTAAGAAAAAAAGTATCGAATATACAATATAATTACAAAGATTTTATAAAGATATGTAAGAGAGTGTAGTTTATATTCTATAAAGGCTATCTATTTAATTCAAATATTCTTATTTGTTCTTAAGCAGTGTGTAAATTTGATACTATCTCTCATTCGTTAGTTTAAAAATGAGTGTATTGTTTTAACATTATGAAGTCAGCTGTTAAAAATTATCTTAATTTTTAAGCAATTGGTATTGCTTAAAATCGTTTGTGATCCAAAAATTATTATCAACATTAAAAATTTTAGGAAAAATTGACCACTTTTAACTGAAGAAACATTACTAAGAATAAAAAATGTATAATAAATTTATTTCACGCGACAAGCCTACATTTTTTACGAATTCGATATAGCTTTAGTTATAATTGTTCTCACACTCTAGCACACACAGGGAGTATGAAATATTAAGATTCAAAGGGCTCTTGACTATATATTGTTAGTTTTTCATTTATAATAGAATGATTCTGATACAAATTTAAATACGAGTCTTTCTTCTCTATATTCGTCACATTTTTATCAAAAGGATATTTACCCAATAATTCCCTTTTAATATTTTTGAGTTCTTAATCATTTTGACAAAGTTGCTAAATGAACAGTGAATTCCGTTTTTAATTTTGTATATATAAGTAAATATATGTTACGACAATACATCAACGTTTTTTATTTAAATCAATGTTAGCTGTTAAAATTTATGCTAGTTTTGATATCTATAAGAAGTATGAGTTATTTCTTAAAAATATTTGATGGCGCTGATACGGTATTTGATAGAATTTCAAATTTAGGCTGCTTGCCGTTCTGAATTACGTAGGCGTAAAACTTCAAAAAACCAATTTTCTCCAATTTCACTGAAAATATTTTTCGTGATTTATTTATTGGACAATTATTGCAGAACTTGAGATATATTAAATAAAATTTGCTTTTCTTTGTCTTGAAATATGAAATGATATTTTTTTTTATAAGACAGAATGAATTTCCCGAAAATTTAAAGATGTTCAAACTGACAACTACATTTAAAATTAGAAATTAAAAAGAGTTTATTTTTTAGAATATGTTAATTTGATTAATTTTTGATTTCGATACGCTTAAGTATTAACGTTCTCGCCTAAAATTTATATTTTAAAATCTATAAATATTATTAGGATATTTCTATAATTTCTGATCAACTTGAACATAAGTGAGTATTTGATCGAGTTTAGAAATAAGATCTTAATTGATATCATTTATAAATGTTCATATTCTGATAAATATGTATTTTTGAAATTTTGTACATTTTCAATTATTTTGGAATTTCCTGAAATTCGTTCTCCAGCTTTGTCAAATTAAAACAGATATCATGTTTATAATTCCAATGATAATGGGAAAAAACTATTTTAGGAAGCCTTTAAAATAGCAAAATATAATTTATGTTGTTTTTATTATTTCAAATTTAAATGTATATCAATGTGGAAATGTTTTTGTGCTTCAAAATGTTTACATGTTTTAAATTCATAGAGTCACATTTGATACAAAATATAACCGAGATGGAAATTTAATATCACTTCAGCCAGAGCTTGCCTTTTTGAAGTATAAAGGAGTAAGTATACCTCATAAATAAAGTCATGAATCTAATATCGATCTGCTTGATAATTGGGTTCGTTAATAATTTATAATTTTTCAGCATGACTCACCAATTAGTTTGAGTTTGTTATATATTTGAGTTACAGTTTCCCCCCCTTATTTTCTCAATGGAAGAGCATTTTTCACCAGATATAAATTAACTCAATATCTAGTCGAATTACGAGAAATTATCAAATTTGCAATACGATAGATTGTAATGATTTTATTTACTTTAAAGTTACCTCATCAGAGTTTGGTTTAATTCAATACATTTGCAAAGTCTTTGCATATAAACTTATAATATAAATAAATTACTTTCTACATATAAGCAAAATTATAATTTTGTCCCTTGAACTCTGCATTAGATTTCAGATATATCTAAGTTCAATGTGTAAGCTACTTACTTTTAGAGATCAGATGAACTTTAGAACTAATTTTTCAATTTTGTGGTTGGTTGATGACCACCATTGACAATATGTTCAGAGAAATGTAATTTTTAAATCTCTGGGCATCATTAGTGTTATATGTACATGAAAATTTATAATATATTAAGAATTTTTGAAAATTAGAAAACTAAAAATTTTAATTGAGTCGTAAATAGATACTTTTCACTTTTGTGGAAAAATAGAATTATTGTGAGATCAATTTTATAACTTTCGAGTCCAAATTAAGAAATATTAAATAACATGAGCTCTTTTCGAGTTTGACATTGAAGCGTTGTTTTGATATTTTATAAATTTTTTATAACTATTTTATGTAACTATTCTCGTGATATTTCTGTGTTGATTTAGGTGTAAAGACACTTTTAGAATTATAACATTTTAATTTCATATTCTTATTTCATGTGAAAATTGACGTAGCTGATTATAAGTTCTCAACGCCACTCGTCGTGCTGATAATGTTAACGGAATTTTTGCTTTTAAACCCATAAATTGATTATTATTGTTATGATCGTATTAAAATTGAAATTCCTTAATCGTCAAAAAGATGATGAACTTGAGGAATTCGTAAATTGTATGAGATATTTATCAATTTTTAAATGAATAGGTTTATACTAGTCAGAAGGTATAATTTTAAATCATTTGAAAAATGTGTACATTTCTGGTTCCTTTTTGAGTTAATCTGTATCATGGTTTAAATTTACTGCATAAGATTTTGAGAAACGTAAAATGATGAGGCACTTTCAATAACTTACTTTATTGAATTCAAAAATTCAAGGACTTTTTAATTTATTTATTGTGATGTCTCTGGATAAATGGATGCCTTTACCATCTTTAAAGATTATCAAAATATTGCACACTCTTGCGTAAAATTTATATTTTTATATTTTTGAGTTTAAGAATGCTCAAACCGATCATGAACATCAAAATAAATGATTGAGCCTAAGTTTCATTTCATGTTTATAATTATTTCGTTCAAAACCAGGCATCGCTTTTCTAAGCGGGAAACTATATATCATCTAATGTTCAATAGAAATGTAGTGGTGCTTTAAAACAATGAAGGTTAAAGAGGTTATAACATAAATATTCAAATTATTCTTGATTTTTCAAAGTGTTTTACCTATTTATCTACATATATTTTTGGAATTTGGCCTCTAAAATCAAGGGGAAAATAAACATACTCAGATCATTATTTTGATGATTTTATAAAATATAGGTAATTATATGTAATTTAATTTTATATGTAAGTTGATTATGTCTTTAAAGACACTGCTATTTTTCCTGTTCCTATCCGATTCAATGAAGTTCTCAGTCAATTTTGACAACTCGATATTTTTGGTTGTGTTGTCGACATTTTTAATGATCCTCAAAAAAAACAAATCTTTATGAACCCATTTTATTCTTTAGATTTGAGACAGAAAGGTACCAATCTGGACCCATGAATAATTGTTTTGCCATATTAATAGACTCGTATATTAGCAAGGCGGATTGTTATTCATCCATAATTGATGTCGAAAATTGAGTTGTATATTATAAGTTGACTTATTCTTTTTCGACTTTGATGAGCTTCTGCAATTTTATGATAAATTCACTAAAGAGAGTTCATCCGTATTTGTGATTTTCATTCTCAACCACCAAAATAATTAAGTGTTTTAATATTCTAGAATTCTGTTCATATTTATTAATAGGATGACACCATCTATGAATTTTATATTTGTCTTAGTTTTTAAAATATGTTGGAATTATTTTCGGTCCATAACAATCTTCTCTATTTGTGTTGAAAGATTTAAACTTTTGCTCAGTCTTTCACCTCTATTTTAACGTTCATTTGTTTATTTTTACAAATTAAATTTTGTACTTTTCTAGTTTTAACCTCATATTTTTCAATTTATCACTAATATTTCCTAAATTGTTATTTCTACAATCAAAAAACAACCTATAAACGGGCCTGAAAGAAATGTTGACAAAAAGTGTTTTCTTAAATAATTAATTTAGTATTTACTAAATATTTACAGAAAAATTTCATTCTACTTTCACCTATAATGGAAGAAGATTGTTAAAATGCTAAACTCTATTTGTGCATTTCGAGAATTTTAACTCATTATCAATTGTTCATTCCTTTGAAATTTATTTATAAATGTGATATTTCAAAACCAAACAATTGGTCTAAACATTTCACAATGATATAGTTAATTTATCAGATTTGTAACTTTACGAATAACATTTTTATCGAAACGTATAATAATTTAAAATGAATCACAGCGAATATTTAAAGATGAATATGTCTTCTTGGTTTAAAATGATCAATTTAATAATTAATCAAAACACGATAGTAAAAAATAATATTTTAAAATTCGTGAGATTAATCAATAACGTAAATTTAAAACTACTTCAGTTTAATCCTTTTTGGCAGAGAATAAAATAGCAAAACCAGTGACCCATGTGAAAGCGTCTTTTCAATACTTGCATTTTGTAACAACAGGGTTTTGCCTGTCAGAGGGAAGTAGAGATTGAACTGATCTTGCTAATAGAGATGTTTGAAGCATTCTTGTTTTGGTTATTGAGTTTAAAATACTTCATGTCTGTGGAGTCTTTAAAATCTATAGTTCAAAATGCAAGTCGTTTTGAGTGAAATTTTCACTCAATTTTAAAAACGTTTGAATAGACGTTATTCAAAATCTTCAAAAGTTGCCGATAATGAAACAGTTCAATTTCATCTTGGTATTCTAAGAAAGGATCGGACATCGTAAATTTCTCCAAAGGTCAGAGAAATGTCAGGAAAATATATCAGTTACATTAAAATGATCTTTGAAGGATTTATAAATTTTTCTTCAGTGCTTCAATCTGAAAGTCGCAGTTTTAATGAATACGAGTTCGTCACTAGTTATGGTGCCACGGTTTGAGTCATCTGAATCAACTTTTTCTAGATTTATATACCGATTAAAAAATCATTCTCTCATTAGCCAGAAAATGTTATTGAAGCAAAAATGACGAGTCGTTTTACCATTGTTCGAACATTTGTACACGAAACTTACTCTATCAGTATGTTAATCTTTAACCTCGAACGAATATTATACTCACCCATTCGCCTCCAACGTACATGGTAGAAAATAAAACCTTGACGTTTTTGGGAAACTCGACATTTTTATAGTTTTCTGCAATCCAAATAAAGAGCCATTTAGCTTTATCGGATACGACCTCCGCGTTTTTCACTTCGTATGGAATTTCACTTGGAAGATCATCAGCCAATGTTGATAAGATGGCCTTAGATTGCTACTGTTATACTCCATTCATTCTATCATTGATTTAAATACTTAACTTTGTATTTAGATATTTATTTTCATAAATATACTGGAATGTTCCTTCGACTAATTTTTTATTCAATTTACCTGCCTCATGAATCTTTTCATAAGAAGAAGAAAGGTTTACTTCTGACAGTTTAGACCATATTTAATAATTTTTATTGGGTAATGGTTCAACTTTCAGTGTTAGATAAGGATCTTTTGTGATTTCCGATTTGAAAATATAAGTAATTATTCTTCTGCTCTCACGTTCGACTACCACAACATTCCTTGCATAGTTATTTTGAAACATTATACAACGGAAAAATAATAAAAATAAAACAACAAAAAATTAGAAATAAAAAAATATCTTAGATATTATTTCTATTCCTCGTGATAAATGTGTAAATATACATGTCGATTTAATACTTATAAATCGGTTTATTTTTGAAATAAGGATGAGTGAAATCGCTCCAATCGTTAAAGGTATTTCAGTGTACACATCTTCAGGAGATTTGTTCGTGAATACCAAACAAATTCATTGACTCTACACCTTATTTAACCCAGTTCAAGGCATCTATAATCTTAGATAACTTATGAGTAGTTCTTTAAATTTAAGATTAATGGTACATTTATGGATTTAGACTGGTCACAAATGAAGTAAAATCAATATTTTTGACGACTATAAAAATCATTTATAACAGAAAATAAACCATAAATAATATCTCTTCGAAAAATATATCCTAATTAGTTTAAACTATTTTTAACTGAATAATGTAAAAAATAATCAAGATTCACAAATGTAAGTTATAATTTAAATCCAAGGTTTTTTCCTACAATCATACCAAACAATAAAGATATTTAGGAAGGAGTGTAAGGTAAAATGGGTGTACTTATGATAAATAAGCGAATTTTGGTTTTAACAATTTTTCAATGAATAAAAAAATTACCTTATTGTATTAAAATGGTTAAAAAACTCCAGTAGACCATCCAATATATCCTCAATTTAAAATAAAGATATACAGTAAAAAATGATAACAAGTTTTAAACTATCTAATGTTGTCTTAAATATTGTTTAACTCGAAAAAACGAGATACTGCTTTCGTTAAATCTTGGCTCAATCGTATAAATAACCATTTATCGATAATCTTAAATAAAACGTATCAGCATATTCACATGAATATTCAAATGTATTTTTAAAATAAATGTTGGCTTAATGCTTTCAACAGTTTGCCTTCAGAGTTTGTTGAATATTTTTTGATTGTTCCCGATGTTTGCCAACTTGTTGAGAAGACTCTTAAATATAGTTCAAGAATAAAAACATTTTAAATAATTTCGATTTTATTTCAGGTGCCTTGATGTTTAACTTAAACTGTTTGAGCAGGATATATGAAAACCACAAAGGAAGTTGTAATTATCCCTTTAATGTGTTTTTACTGAACAAAAAAATAAAAAACTTAATTGTTATATATTTCACATTTTTAATCATTTTTTTGAATTATGCTTTGACTGGAGAACCGATATGAAGGGTTAATTTCATATTATTTAATTCAGATTTTTTTTATATTTTGTATTTAAATCTCAATTATTTCTTACCAAGACCCAGAGAAAACTAGATTAAGTTGAAAAGAACTAAAAAATAAATTCTCAGCTTTTTTCTCTTTGAATGACAGTGCTCATGTTGTGTTATTTGAAATTACAGAGATTTAGCCATTTTTCATGTTTTGATGGACTTGAAAACCACTGAAAGGTATGTTTTAGATGTCGAACTCAATCACATTCTTACTTTTTCTTTATTTATGAACTTATACACTCGACAGTGATACCTGAGGTTTTGAGTTAATTCGTACCAAAATTCGGTTCCTATTGAGAAACGTTTAAAAGTTTGTTTTGGGGAGTGTTACTTTATATTGATTGATTTTAAAAATTTACATAAGTGATGAATTTTTTACTCTAATTCTTGATTAAGTTTTATATTTTTTCAAATTTTGCAATTTATGAAATATCAATTTTAATCAATTTTATTCTTGTTAAAATAAAAAAAACAATTTATTATCTTATATAAATGAGATTTAACTTGACATCATAAGTTATTGAATTTTATGATCTACTGAAAATCATAATATTCTTAAATTAATAAAATAAATATGATCAATCAACATAATACAAAAATAACTAACACAGTTAAATAAATAGCAAGATTTAAAACATATTAAAACGTTATAATGAATAAAATATATCAGAATATTCATTTGTATCAGCAGTCTTAATGAAGAGGAAATATTTCCAGAACCCATCATATTCGCAGAAGCGCGAGCATAATCAAATGATTTTTCAACGATAACACGCATCGTTTGAAAATTAATATTTAAAATAAAATCATCATACTTCATTCAAATATTTGTAAAATCATCATCAAATCTACTTTAATCGAAGGTTTTCTGCGACATTGATCCTTCCTAAATCTACATTTGAAGTATTTAAAATATACGTTGTAAATTTTAAACTCAACTCGATTCACTATAATGGGAGAGTAAACAAAATTTGTAATTCGAAGATCGGTGGGAAATCATTTTGAAATCATAGTTTTGAGGTATCGTTTATTTTGCGATTTTTGAAAGTGTAAAATATCCAGATTCGTTTAATTATTTATGATAGAACTTTACATTTTAAAATGAAACAATTTTTTATAATATGTCTATTGTAAAGATTTTTTGGTGTGTTTCAATTTTTCCTCGTGTTCTAACTTTTAGCATAATGTTTTACCAATTTATCTTGTGAATTAAAATCTTACTTTGCCAAATCGCTCAGTCTATATATTTAACGTGGTGAGATTCACAAGTTTAAAACATTTTTAATTCTGATTGTTAAAATACGATATGAATTTTATTTATATTTTAATACTATGTAAACATTCATACATCTTGATGTTCGACTTTGGTGACGAAAATCGGCGAAGACTTCAGGTTTTTGCTTATTTAAAATCTTTAAAATTTTGCTGAAATATTCCTGAATATAGATTAACTCATCAAAAAATATTGATTCTTCAGAATCATAACTAAATAACTTCCCTACATATAGTCTTAAAATTGATATCGTGAATATATTGATTTAACTTCGTGATTTAAATATTTTATCATTCTGACTGTCTTAAATTTTATTTCTATCTCTGATAACAATGAAATCAAAATGGAGTTAATTCGCGAAATTAAACTATCATCGGTATTATGGTTTATTTTTATAACCAAAAGAAACATGCGCCATATATTTAAAATGTATAAAATCAGTATAATAGTTATCTAAATTTCTGAAAGTTGAAGTTCGAGAAAATAAGAATGTGAATTATATTGGATTTTTGGTTCTACTTTGACAAATCGCAAATAAAAAGAATTTTACGTGTTTTAAAACTCAGGTTTATCGCCTTGGAACCATCTGCAAATATTTAAGCCAATTATTTTGTTCTTAAAGTCATTCAATGCTGTGAAAGCGTATGACATATAAAATTTGAAATAAAGAACGTAAATATTCTCTTTATAACTTTTGAGACCATCTGAGATGGTGAAAGTACAGACGTAAAACTAAAACTGCGAATAGTCACAATGTATTGATATCAATTTAGCTAACCCGTTTAAAGTTATAATTTTACCGTATAGTTTGGTTTAAATTGATAATAGATTGAAGTCTCTTATTAATTAGAAAAAAGTTCTCAATTGAAATATTGTTATAATTTGTACTCCCTCAGAAAACTAATCCATTTTTTCTCAATAAAAATCACGTGATCAAAATTTTGATATTAAAAGGCCTCTAGATTTTATGTTGGAGGACTTCATCAGGAAAAATAATAAATTCGTTTTCTTCATCTTCTTCACGAGATGCATATCTATGAGCTGAGAGAATAAACATTTTATCATTTATATCTTGTTGTAGGAGAGTCGTTTCTCCGAAATCACTAATGTTTATGCAGTGGGTTCCGATTAAATATACAATGACGGAAGCTGCATTTATTGATGTTACATCATTATTTGCGCCATTACGCCTTTCAAGTTGACCATGACTAAGTTATAAATTTTACGAGAATGAAAGGCATCGTTCAATATATTCACAGTTAAGCTGAACTTATTTAGACTGAAAATAACGTCTTTGACTGCTTCACATATAGTCGCCCTGGGTAGTAAAACAAACTATCAACTTACATTTTTAAATATTGGTAAAAAAATCAGTTATAAAGGAACCTCAAAATGCGCGTAAAATTATTTACCAACATGAATTTGAAAAAGAAACATAAACAGAGAAACGTTCAAATATGATTGCAATGTGTTTTGGTAGCGCTCTTGGTTCACTAAGTGCAATTAAGCATTAGTAACAAACTTGATATCTTTCAGAATTATGTGACTAAGTGGTATTTTAGAATTAAATATCAAGCCACGATTTTGATATTTTTATTTTTCATTAAGTTACAATCAATTCTAGAGAACTTTGTATAAGGGAGTTGATCGAGTTATTATGGTTAGACAATTGAAAAAGTTATACTAAGCTCATTCTCTTTCAACTTTTAACTCTATGGTGTTTGGTGATGGTTCTACCTTCTGGTATGAGTCGGATGGGACATTATCAATTCGATATTGATTCAGGTTAACTTACACACTTAACTTCATTTGTAAAATGTTCAAACAGCTTTAACTCCTGAGCTGCGAAGAGATTTAACCTGGCAGATTTTTCGACGCATAGTTTTCCACAATCGTATGTACTTCAGGCGTTGAGGAAAGTCAAAACCTAGAATTAGTATTTGAAAAATAGTATCTTCTTAAACTTATAAGTCGAGAGAACAAGTCGTACATTAAAATAAAGATATAACAACTATTATTTCTGATCGGGGATTTAACTGAGTACTTCTGTGGTTTGGTTTCATTAAGATTTATGTTTTGTTATTTTTCCCCAGAATCTTTTGTATGAATTATTAAACCATTTCAAACCTGCTTTTTCAACGTAATAAATTTTAAATTTTATATTTTGAATAATGTTGTAATTTTATATCTCTTTTGGTATCTGAGACTATTTTGTCCTTAAATGCATTTAATACTGTTTATAATTTAAATTTTGGATCATACTACTTTATTTACAAAATCTATTTTGAAATCTGTATTTTATCATTCTCAACATAAACTTCAAATTATTAAACAAATTTTGCAAAAATTAATTTAACTTTTTAAAATAAATTTAGATAAAATAGTACAAATATAGAGAAATTCATGAGAGCTATTACAATCACTTCGACCTGTTTTATAAAATTATCATAACTAATAACAATCGTTAAAAACATTTAAAAACCTTAAAATTCAAGAGATATTTTTTCTTGAAAAATATTATCCATTAAATGTAATTATGTACATATAAATGTTTGATTAAACTTCAATAATTAAATGCTTTGTAAATTAAAATGCTAAAATAATGTTATTTATTTAATACATACCAAGAAAACTTATGAAGAAAAATATAAAAACTTTAATTATAATAGTTTGATGTAATAAGGAAATTTTCATATCATTAACATTCTATATATATCAAAAAAATCGAAGAATTTTGATAAAGATAAATATTTAGGAAAAAACGCAAACTAAAAGTTTAGCTTTATTTAAGTTTTTAATTTTTAAGACTCTGTCATCGAAATGTATTGAGGCACAGGACAATATTTTAATCATTTTGATTACTCCACCCTGTCACGTACTACGTATTCACCACTTAAACAGCTCGTAAATTATCGAACGATGGCTAAAATTAAAAACTTTTTTTTTACAAATAAATAAACATTATTTAAATTGAGGAAATCTTAAACTCATTAGATATTTTTAGAAATATAAATACATTTGAAACGAAGATACAAATTATTTTCGATAAAAATAAAAAAAAATTATCAACTATCTTGATAAAAAATTTGTTTTTGAAAATATAAAATTTCTAAAATTGCAAACTCATCACAAACATGAAAGATCACATTTTTTTTAAATAGTCATATTTAAATAATTTTAACATTTTAACATTTGTGTATGAATATATTTTCGAAAAATAAAAAATGAATACATCGTAAATTGCATCGCAATTTTCCCTTTCCTTTAAAAATATATCAATGAAATTAGATTTATAAACAAATCAATTGTATATAAATTTCGTAAAACGTAAATTTGACAAAATTCAAAATTTTTTATGAAATTAATTATAAGATTTAAAAAAATGTGAAAAAGTAAAAATTAAATTTATCTGTTTTCAAACTTCAAAGATAAAATAAGTAGATATTTTATACAAGGTAGATTTAAGGATAAAAAAATTCAATCAGAAATAAATACAGTTATAACTTTTTTCCATGCTAATTAATCTGTTTGATATTTTTAATTACTTTTTTACTTTGCCTCACATTGGTTTTTTAACTAAATAAAGAAACATAAATAAAATTAAAACTAGTTAAAATTAAATATCACAGACGAGACAATTTTTATTTATTAAATTATTTACTTTAAATCCTAGAAAAGTAAAGTTAAAATGTATTGTGAAAATTTAATCGAAATCAAAATGTTTCTTATGATTTAAATTAAAAAAGATGATGTAACACGAAAAGTAATCAACACTTTAATTTTCATAAACAAAACATATATTATAAATATTTAATTCTTTATAATCTGAACCATATCTGGAAATAATCTATTTTTAGGCGTTAAAACGGAAAAAATATTTATCGGAATTAAAATGGTTTATGTGATATATAAAAATCAAAATATTAAAATATCCGGAGATAGAATCTATTACAAGAAAAAAATTTCGAGAATTAAAGATTACTTTATAAAAACAATAAATATGCGTTTATTTTATAACTTACACAATTTATTACCGTTGAAACTTTTTTCTTTCATCAAGTAGCTAATTTAATCTTAAAATTTTACCTAGAGAGCAGTAACTATCAAATGTCCTAATCTCTATCGTATGTTAAATTTAAAAAATGTGAAAAGCATATAATAACATCACGTATACATTTTTGATTCATAACATTTTATTTGACAATGACTCGACAAATAAATATAAAAATAACCAGCCCAAAAATTTTATTCAGATTAAGTATATCTTTATAATGCTTGTAATTTTTTAATGTTTTTATGACAAATGTTAATAAATACACTTCCATAATCATTTGATAATTCTTCAAGTGTCTGATAAAATGATAAAAAAAGTACTCCTATTGAAAATTTTTGAACCTTAAAAATTTATTTTTGCAAAATAAAAATGATTTAAAATAATAAACGCATATATATTTAACTAAATAAAATAATCTCATATATAATCATATATTTGTTAAGCTAACAGTTGGCAGAGTATTTTAAAACAGAAACAAACAGATTCTATAAATTTTATACCCAATAACAAAAATATCTTTAAAATTTGTCGCAACTACTTTAGGTGTGTATTTTGTTTTATGTTCACATCCGTGTATAATCTTCATAAATAAATTAGAATACATTTCCAACTTCTTGCCTCTCTTCACAAAGAACCTTATATATTATTTTTTGAATTTAAGAAATATAATATGAAAAATAATAACCTGTACTACTAATAACTCATCTTCTGAAAGAGGAGAAATAGCCTAAATCTCAAAATCGAGAAAATAAAAAAGTTCTTTGAACAAAAATCTCGGAATAATACAAATGCATAATAAATTAAATAACGACCATAGATTGTTTATCGACTATTTTTAATGAGTTTGAGTTGCCAGGAAGAAAATCAGAGAAAAATTCAAATTCTAAGATGGCTGAAAACGTAAAGTTTGATGATTTCAAGAGAGAAAAATTAAATGGGTCCACATTTAAAAAATTTTCGCGCTGATTTTTTACATTTCAAAATATAAATTTTTAAACGATAAAAAATATGAGTATAAAACTAAAATAGATAATATAGAATTATAAAAAAATTCCCCTTTGTTAAGAATAGTGACAAATGGAAAATAAACATTCTTAAATAGTAATTAAATCACGATTCAAAGCTGACTTAAACGCGAGGTGTGAAATTTTTAAGATTCATGACGTCATATATGAAATCTTGAAAGGAGCATCAAACCTTGAAAATTAATTTTAAATTATTGCATTTCTTTTAAATATTTAATAAATAAATATAGTATAATTGTACTTATTGAAATTTGATTTAGACCTAATAAAATATTAACTTAACAAATTTAGAATTTCATTAAAATATTCTGTGATAAAATATCTAACAGGAAAAAATTTCGAAAATTAAAGATTACTAAATAAAAACAATAGATATGAGTTTATTTTATAACTTACACAATGTATTACTTTTGAAATTTCTTTTTACATCAAATAGCTAAGTAAATCTTAAAATTTTACCTAGAGCAGTAACTATCAAATGTCCTAATCTCTATCGTATGTTAAATTTAAAAATGTGAAAAGCAATAACATCACGTATACATTTTGATTCATACACATTTTATTTAAGACAATGACTCGACAAATAAATATAAAAATAACCAGACCAAAAATTTTATTCAAATAAATTATATCTTTAAATGCTTGTAATTTTTAATGTTTTTATGACAAATGTTAACAAATACACTTCCAGAATCTTTCGATAATTCTTTATATTTCTGATAAAATGTAAAAGAATTACTCTTGTTGAAAATCTATCTACCTTAAAAATTTATTTTTGCAAAACAAAAAATGTTTTTAAAATAATAAACGCATATATATTTAACTAAATAAAATAATCAAATTTATAATCATATATTTGTTAAGCTAACAGTTGGCAGAGTATTTTAATACAGAAACAGTTATTAACAGATTCTATGAATTTTATAACAAATAACAAAATTATCTTTAAAATTTGTTGCAACTACTTTACGTGTGTATTTTGTTTTGGTTCACATCCGTCTATGATCTTCATAAATAAATTAGAATATATGGCCAACTTCTTGCCTCTCTTCACAAAGAACCTTATATATTATTTTTTGAATTTAAGAAATATAATATGAAAAATAATAACCTGTACTACTAATAACTCATCTTCTTAAAGAGGAGAAATAGCCTAAATCTCAAAATCTAGAAAATAAAAAGTTAGTTGAACAAAATTCTAGGAATAATACAAATTTCTAATGAATTAAATAACGATTGTAGATTTATTATCGATTATTTAATGATGAGTTTGTGTTACCCAGGAAGAAAATCAGAAAAATACAAATTCTAAGATGACTGAAAACGTAATGTTAGGTGATTTGAAGAGAAAAAGTTAAATGGGTATACATAGAAAATATTTTTGGCTGATTTTTTACATTTCAAAATATAAATTTTTAAACGATAAAAAATATGAGTATAAAACTAAAATAGATAATATAGAATTATAAAAAATTCACCTTTGTTAAGAATAGTGACAAATGGAAAAAAAACATTCTTAAATAGTTTTTAAATCACGATTCATCGTGACTTAAACGCGAGGTGTGAAATTTTTAGAATTCATAAAGTAGTATCTGAAATCTTGTAAAGAGATTAAACCTTGTTTATAAATTTTAAATTATTGCATTTCTTTTAAATATTTAATAAATAAATTTAGTATAATTGTAACTTATTGAAATTTGATTTAGACTTTAATAAAATATTAACTTAGAAATTTAGAATTTCATAAAATATTCTGTGAATTTTAATTGATAAATATAAAGTATTGAATAATTCAAGATAGATACAAACATTTCTTATTTTTAATCATTTTATCATGAAAAATTTTCCAGAAAATTATGATTACACACAAGGGATAATATTAATAAATCTTTTTATTTGATAATCTCATACCGAATAAAAAACTAAACTTTATATTATTTGCCCCATATAGGAAGAAATTAATATAATTTCTTAATTTGATAAAGATTAAAAATTAAATTTTCTATGATATAATGAATTCATCAAATGACATGAGACATAGACAGTTAAATAAAGTATAGCTTAGGGAATAAGCATATGTTCTACCAATATAATATTTTTTATTACTCTTATTAATTTGTATAAATTTACAATTAAAATATAACTTTTACCTATACTTTTTTCTTTTTATTCAACTATTAATCGGGGTTTAAATCACTCGGGATCTTTTGTATCATAATAAAGTATATCCATTTATTTTTATGACATAACGATCAGCATAATTCTGAAGCATAAATTCGCATAAAAATGTTAACATCTGAATTTGATAAAAATATAAATTTAATATATAAAATGAAAAATATTATTTCTTGCTATAATCTAAATTATATCGCATATATGGATGACTTTTAATTATTCAATAGATATCTACGATTTTCACAATATCATTTTATTAAATTTTAAAATCATATTCAAATTATGAAAGATGAGAGAATATTTGTATCTGTAAATTTATTCATTGAAAAAACTAGATACCATAATCGAAGTATAAGGATTAGCATACAGAGAGGCTTAGGCTCTAATCTTAGATGATCTAATTGACCTTTTTAGATCCAACGGTCAACATATAAAAGATATGATAATCTCATAATCTGTCTCTAATGAATATTTTAATCCAACGATTTACAAAATATTTAACAACGCGAAAAATTTTAAGACATTTAAAGACAACAAAAATTAAAATATGCGAAGGTAAAATATATAAATTATAAATACAAAGACTATAATCTATGTATAAAAAGTCAAAAATAAAAAGTAAAAGTCTGTTTTTTGTATCTCTTTCTGGATACGGTTAAAATTTTATCATAATTAGTAGAGTACTTTGTCAGTTGAATTCATAAAAAACCAGTATACATTTAATTGTAACGAATAAATATTACAAAACATGAATTAACCGTATGGCAAACTATTCTTAAAAAAACCTTTGAAACTGCTTTTCATTTTGATAATATTTGAAAAATCAAACATTTAACGTGAACGTCGCTTATTTTAATAAAAAGTTTCTTATGTTTTTCATAAAATCACCTTTACTTGTGAACGATAAAAATAATAATCTTTAAATTCTGTCACAAAAACGTAAATAGCATAAAATTTTTAAAAATGTTTTTATAAAGTAGACAGATTGGTTTCACCTTATATTTTAACATAACATTGATTGACGATTTTATATATTTTCAAGTAATATTTAGAAAAAATTAAAAATTTAATGATCTTTAAAATATTTCATGAAAATGCAGGAAGTTAATTTAACTGATTAGATAAAAGAGGGATATTTACTCATGAAAAAAGCTATAATGAGCATTAATACTGACAAATTGTAAAATTAATCATTCATCTTATATTATGATAAGTTCATCACTATGACGAATATATCTATTTATATGAAATAATATTTTAGATTTTTCATAAATTCACCTTAAATAAATATCGACGCAAAATTAAAAATTTTACATGATACTCATTTTATTCATCTTATACATCAATCAAGAGCAGAGAGATTAAGCAATTTAAATATTAAGACATCGGATAAATCAACATAGAAAAAGAGATTTAATTATGCTGTGTATAGCTTTTCATTTTGGTAATAAACATATCTTACCATAATAAATAGGAAATCATCTTTTTTGTTAAAAAGATGTAATTACATTTAAAACTTTAATTTTATTCTTTTCGACATTTTTAAGGATATATGTCCTTATTAATCGCTATTACATATGGATGTATTAATAAATATTTTTGTGACGAATAAAAATTAAAAAATAATTTCTCTAAAATATTAGGTTGACATAGTTAAGAATTTTTAATTTTTTCACTGAAAAATCCAAAAATTAACATTGAGAGTATGAGGTAGACAAAGATAGTGACGATGCTCATTATTATTCACAAGTTAAAAAGAAAATTTGTTTAAAATTAAATTCAATAGAAAAAAAAACACCAGTAAATCACCCAAATTGTATTAAAACATGAAAAAAAATCTATTCTTACGACTCATTCCATTTCAATAAATTTTAATCGATTCTATTTCATTAAAATTATTAGTTGAAGATTTCTTTCAAATTTGATTAAAGGAATGAAGAAAATTTATCTCGATCTTCTTAATAAAAGGTTAAATCTTCAATTAAAATAAAAATGACATATTACATATTTCACAACTATAATGAAACCACTGGTTCCTTTTTAATTCTACTTTCATTTTTTTTGTGTTTATTTTTGAATGAATTTTTTAACTTATACTCATAATGTATCACATAAATCATTAAAAATCAAATATACGATATTTTAAACACACACATGGAAATTCATTACCAGTAGTTCAAATCTTATTGTTTAATTGAATTATTAAGAGTAGAATTTTCAATATCTCATTAAATATAAAGGATACAATATTTCAAACGAGAATTTATTCGAAAAAAATTGAAATTTAGTTAAAAAAATCAGATTCGATAGTTTTTATATTTTATATTATCAAAATGAAAATAATTCTGATGATATTATAAATGAAATATAAATCGTAAATGTAAGAAAAATTTTCTTTGGAATAAACAAAACTAAACAAAATAAAACATTTAACAATCATCATTGATATTATCATAAGATATAACATACTTTAAGAAAATTATTGTTCCGACAAATATTTTGATGAGTATACTCATTAATCAAAAAAATATTTAAATTTCCATTTATTAGAGATTTAATAATCAAATATAAATGTTTGTGAGCTCTCACATAACAGTTTTAAAAATACGTTTTGGAAACATTTAAAATCAAAATTGTTTTATTTTTAATAATTGTATATTTTTGTTCATAAAATTTTCATTTAATTTCATCAAAATCATTGATGACGAGAATATTTACTTCTATCAATTTTATAAATAAAAATAAGTGTATTTATTTAGTTAATTAACAATCGAGGTTACTCTACATTATTTCGTCCATGTTATCATACGGTCACTTGGTCAAAATACATTAAACAAAACATTTTTCAAGTCTAACAAAGAATTTATTTCTTTGATACTTTTAAATAAAATTATTAAACTGTTTTTTAAACTCTAGATCGCACGTAAAAGCAAATCATAGAGTCAATAAATGTTAAAATTTTAAATATAAAATAATATCGAATAGTTTATTGTGAAGAACTAAAATACTTTTAAACGTCTATTATTCTGTTAATTCCCGTGATTAAATAATTAATGATAAATTTATTTGGTTATAATTTTTAAAATAAAATTAAATACATGAATTAAACCTTAATAATGAAAAATTAGAAATGGAGATTATTTTTTCGTTGATTAAAATTTTGAGATTAATTGATTTTTGTGACAAAATTTAAAATTAATTTGAGGTAAAATATCATAAATTTGAATATATGTTTGTTCAACATTCCAATAAATGTTGCAAATAATATAAAACTTTATTTTAGAAGTTATTATAATCTAGGTACGATAAGACAAAGTGAAAATTTCATGTCAATTGTTTAACGATGTTTGAAGTCAATGACAACAGAAAGTGAAGAGATTTCAACCTTATTCAGTCATTTACGTTAATTATTTTTTTGAATATAAGCTGAATAACTCGCATCAATTAGAAAGATAAAAAATGACATGAGTGTTAATTCGTTGGCTGCGCTTTTCAAACAAGGAGAAAATTATATAACTTTAAACATGGATATTAAAAAAGTGGAAATAAATATTAATCGAATCCTACATTTCACGAATTAATTTTAAATTTGATTTTAGTGTTATTTCACTCAATTATAAAAATTGTGATAATATTTTCAATCTGTGCTGCTTTAACTTTATTTTATAATTCAACTCATTAATCTTTTCACATTTGGGTAAATATAAGAAAAATTCCGTAAAAAGTATCTACGAAAGATATAATACTACATGTTTTACAATTAAAAAATACTTCCACTCAATTTGATTATTTAAAGATGTTAAATTGTGGCACAATTTAAAATATTTTTGAAAGTCATCGATGATATCATTTTAGGACTATTACTTTGATAAATTGAGATAGAATTTAAATTTTTTCATTTTAAAATAAAATTATAATTAAAGTGTTTTAAGAATTGTTTTCTCCAAAAGTGATATAAAATCCTCAGATGATCAATATACTTTGTTATTTTTGGGAGTAAATTATAAGATCATATTTAGATTTTCATAATAATGTATTTCATGGAAAACCCCCTATCGTTTAAAGTTTAAATACAATAATTTCCTAAATATCGATTCATAAAATCATGTTTCAAGCCTCATTTAAAATTATAAAAATATTTTTAATTTCATAAGTATAAAATAATTAACAAAAAGCATACAATGTTAAATCTGAAATATTCCGTTTTAATATTCATTAAAATAATGATCAACTTTTTTCGAAATTATGTTATATTTTCGTTATCTCTTTTCTAAAACTAACCGAAAATAACTCCATATTTTAAACATTGATTTACATACTCGTTGATTCTGATGTACTTTAAAAAACATATACAGAATTTTTTTGAAATGAGATTTTAAATAGGTCAAATAGATTTCAACTTGAGCGTTTAAAAAGAAAAACTAATCCATTTAATGTAGATCGATATGTTGCTTTGTTCTACAGATTATTATTTCATAAAAACATCTCGATTTATTATTTAAAAAAAATGTTTTGGCTATTTTTATATTTATTCAAATGACGCATAAAAAATATACAAAATTATTCATGAACTATCTGAGCCATCTTGTAATGATTCTAAAAATGAAGCTTTAGAATCTTTGAATGTTTATTCTAAAAAGCAATATAAAATATTCAAAAATTTATCTAGATGATAAGTTAATAACCTTTTCTTATAAAAATGATTTTTATAAATAAGTAAAACAAATATAAGATGTAAAAAAGTTAAATTAAGTTAAATTTTATCTTTTACATATCAAAAGAAGCTCAATCTATAAATAGTAGATTATGTTGGTTAAAATACAAATTTATCTTCTGTTAATCTAACATAAATTTAAAAATCCTTTATTATCTCTTTTGAAACATTCCAGTCTTTGAAATTACTTGTTGAAAC
>JALDNG010001025.1:0-71961 GCA_024349245.1 Neodontobutis hainanensis | reverse complement strand
CTGCCTGACGGCAAATGCTGCTTTAACGAACAGTTAGTGCAACTTTTTTCGATTTGGACAGAATATGGTTACTGTAATATGTATTTTTACGGTATAAAGAAGACTCAGATCTGTTCCAGAATCACTGTTTATTGTATTTAATGACATGACATTGCTGTAGCTTTGTAATAGGTTTTGATGAAAGTGTCATAGCAAATCGCATGCTATACTTTTCCACCGTGATAATCTATTTACCAAATGGGTGTTAGGAAAGAAAACCACACAATAAATTCCGTGCATCAAACATTAGCTTGGGATATTTTTAAGCAATGGTAAGCAGCTGCCTGCATCCCTTCTAATACCAAAATATGGAAATGCTAGCATTGCTAACGGTAAACTTTATAATAAGTAATAGGCTCTTCCTAAGGATACCTCCACTGATGAAGGTAGAGTGAATTTCTCTCACTGAGCTGTTAATAGTGACCTCTTTCAATATGCTAACAGTGAAATGGTAAAACGTACTCCACCGGTAATTTTAGATATTTTTTTTCAATTATTTTCACAGCTACACCATCAACTTCAACATCAACATCAACAGATGCATCACTTCTTAGTGCTGATGTTTCCTCTATAGCACAAGGTACCACAAGCTCTATAATTATAGTTGATATCTTGCACAGCCCAGAGTTTAAATTGATAAGTGTGCTGTCATATTATCAGAAAAAACAGTGCAAATCACTATTGAATTCCCACCAAACTGTAAATACCAGTCACTTTTGCCCATGGACAGTTTAGAATTTTTAATAAACAGTAGTGCTTGTCAAATTTCTAGGTGCAGTACTGATGCATTCTGTACCTGATCATATGGATTATATTAATAAAAACATTATTTTTCCCCAGCTACACCATCAATACCATCTCTCACAGTGGAAGACACTGCATCCAGAACAGAAATTGAGTCTGCACCACTTCCCAACACTGAGGTTTGCTCTACAGCTCAAGGTACCACAAGCACTGTCATTATAGCGTTGTTGTATAGTTATTGTGCACTTTTTAATGTATAATTGATTTAAGGGTACAGTGGTGTTTTTTGCAAATGTTCAATGGTTGAAAATGCTAAAATTTCAAATATTTTTTCAAGCAGTATTTGCATTGTAAACATTTTTATTTATGTAGAGTATATGCAACAGCAGTATTTGCACTGTGAACCTTTTATATATATATATATAAAGTGTGGGTGAACTTAAACTGTATGGCTATGCTGTGGTTCCTGTAGGCTTTGCGTGTGTGTGTGTGTGTGTGTGTGTGTGTGCGCTCCATGTCCATTTTGCTTGGGGCCCCCAAATTCCTTCAAACGGCCCTGCAGGTGGAGTAGTTGTAAGTTTAGGGAGGTTGGGTGGATAGAACCAGTTCTGTGTGATGTGTGACAACGGCTTTCATTTAATTAATATTGATTAATCACATGCAGGGCTGGTGCCAGATTCAGCAACCAAATGCTGAGGAGACAAACTAATGTTTAAAAAGTCAGCTCATTCATGGGATTTTCGCATTAAGATGAGGCGCACAAGGTTGAGTTGAGTACATCTGTGCATTGTGTGAGTTGCCTCGCAGAAGTGACATGTCTTTCCCTGGTGGTCTAGTGGCTAGGATTCGGCGCTTTCACCGCCGCGGCCCGGGTTCGATTCCCGGTCAGGGAAAGAAGGTAAACTTTCCTTACAAAAACTATATGAGACGTGGCCACAATACAATATAGTACAGCTATTTATTGTACATGTGCTATATATATATAATATAATTTATTAGTACAAATATAAAATGTAGAGAAAAACATTAAATTTCTTTAAACTACTGAAAACATCCCAGTTTTCAGTACATCAAAGAGATGTCCTAACTGTGCGGCGTAGTTGACAGGATTTGAACCTGTGCGGGGAAACCCCAATGGATTTCTAGTCCATCGCCTTAACCACTCGGCCACAACTACATAGTTCTTTTGTACTGTTACATGTGTGGTAAAGTCGCCTCAATCACAGGATTTTTTTTTTGCAGTAAGATGTGCTATAACAGGTTGTTAATTAAACCTGCGCACCCTGCCGCAGCCCATGACGCCCATGACGTATAAATGACGCCATAGCCATTCTTACCAAAAAACCAGCAATGCTAGGATTTGCCGCTCTCACTGCTGTGGCCCGGGTTCGATTACTGGTCAGAAAAAACAGGTAATCTTCTCAAACAAAGCCATAAGAGACATGGACAATTGCCGTCATTTACATTGCACAGAAGGCCTGTTTCTATACAATGAGAAAATGACAGTGCCTCGACAGTTCACTGGAACTGAGCTGCTGGAGTGTGACCTGGACGCTTCTTCTTTAGCTAAGATTTTTTGCCTCCTTAAGCTGAGAGATGTCATCCTAGTCCCAGCAAAAGAAACAGCTGGAAAGTTTAGTGCACATAACACCATATGGCGGGTGGTGTTCTGTTGTCAGACCAGCGGTGACTCGCACTAATACAATGGAAAATATCCAGGCTTTTTCTAGTTTTCCAGGGTGTGTTTTTCTCCTAGAGCATCATATTTTTGGACTGTTTTGACTGGTTGTCTGGCATGGACCAGTTTCATCTGAAAACAGTGTTACGTAGTTGACAGGATTTGAACCTGTGCGGGAAACCCCAATGGATTTCAAGTCCATCGCCTTAACCACTCGCCACAACTACATTCGCTGCCTAGGGCCATGTGTTGCACAAACGCCTTATTCATAGGACTCAATTTGCAGTAAGATGTTGTGCACTGCGGTAATGGCCTTAACTACATGCTTTCTAGTTTCAATAACATAAAATGGAGTTGATTTATACAAGTACTACTGATTAACCTCATGACGGCTTTGTGCCTACATCAGCTAAATTGGGCAGGATATCAGAATAAAATAACCTTTTTGTATAATCCAATTTAAAAATCCTGCCAATATGTAGCGGTGATCACACCCTTCATCTCTCCACATGGGCAAGAAACTCATGCCTGCTGCAGAAAACGTGAGCTGTTGCCCGCAGTGCTCCATTTCAACAAAGTGTGTTTCTTTACTGTCCAGAGCAAGATGCATTGTAAGCACAGGAGGGAGCATGTATCTATGAGCCGGGTCCAACTGACTCAAGACTTTGGTACTCAATTGACAGAAAGGGATCATGCACTTATTGCACATCGAATGGTCCCCGCCAAGCAAGTACTACCAGGAATCAAGGTCAAATAAATTACGGACCTTTGTGTAAAAGCCAGAGTGGTCCATTTTTTTTACTACATTGAAAAAAGATAAATGCAAAAGCATCTGGAGTCAGCTTTCAAGATTAAGATGTATAATCTCTAATTCCAAGAGACTTTATCAATTCTGAGATCAACCGGTAAGAGAGCTGAGCTTTAATCTCTAGACGGAAAGGTTTGACATTAAAACTAACCTTATAGGACCAGGCTGTTCTGGTCTTAGCTATGAAAGGGCAGAGTGACTCTGATGTGAGAGTTAATAAAGGCTCAGGTGAGTTGTCAGTGTCACTGTTCCATTCAGGTGTTTTTGTTGTTCTAGAGTGAAACTGTTTTGTTTCAGTTTTCAAAACACTGTTGTAAATACTATGCAACATGAATTAAAAGCCAACTCCTCTGTTTAGGGAGGGCTTTTCCATTTTAACAAAAATGGCTTGTACTGCAGGGGGGCTGCAGACTCAGGTCCACCGGGGTTGGCCCTTCTGTGCTGATACATCCTCTTGTGAAGCTGTAATTGCGTTTCTCTGACACAAGTGTCACTACACTCTTCGCTACACTGAACTGCCTAAACCACATTATGCGAGGGGATCTTGTCTTTAGGGTGGACAACGTTGTGTTTGTAGAAAAGCCAGTTTTTCAGACAAATCAGACATTTAAGGGATAACTACAACCGTCCCTTTTTTCCTCTGGTTCCTGTCTGTTTTGTTTCTGTGTCCTCTTGGTTTTGTTGTATGTCCATTTGGGGTATCCACAGTCTCTCAGGGCTTTACGGATGTGTTGTTCTTCTTTCCGTTTCCCTTCTGCGGCTGCGGTAACTTCTTGTGCTCTGTGCTGAAGAATAGCGTCCTGATGACTCCCAGCTTGTGCTGCACAGGGTGGTGGGAATCACACATCAAATATTGATTTGTGTGTTTTGGCTCCTCTATAAACTTCTACGTGTAGTGACCTGTTCTCACAAATAACCACTGCACAGTCTAAGAAGGCCAGGCTGTTATCTATGGCATTTTTTCACGGGTGAACTTGTTGTTCTTGTCTTCAAGATGACCTGGATGACTGGGAATGTTCATAGACAAACTAAATTGATGGTATTTCAGTGAAATGCTCCACATCTGCCTTGATGCCCATAGAACATGAGCTGCCTGTAATAGATAATGAGGTGGAGTAGTTGTAAGTTTAGGAGGTTGGGTGGATAGAACCAGTTCTGTGTGATGTGTGACAACGGCTTTCATTTAATTAATATTGATTAATCACATGCAGGGCTGGTGCCAGATTCAGCAACCAAATGCTGAGGAGACAAACTAATGTTTAAAAAGTCAGCTCATTCATGGGATTTTCTCGCATTAAGATGAGGCGCACAAGGTTGAGTTGAGTACATCTGTGCATTGTGTGAGTTGCCCGCAGAAGTGACCTGTCTTTCCCTGCTGGTCTAGTGGCTAGGATTCGCGCTTTCACGGCCCGGGTTCGATTCGGTCAGGGAAAGAAGGTAAACTTTCCTTACAAAAACTATATGAGACGTGGCCACAATACAATATAGTACAGCTATTTATTGTACATGTGCTATATATATATAATATAATTTATTAGTACAAATATAAAATGTAGAGAAAAACATTAAATTGCTTTAAACTACTGAAAACATCCTAGTTTTCAGTACATCAAAGAGATGTCCTAACTGTGCAAGTAGTTGACAGGATTTGAACTGTGCGGGAAACCCCAATGGATTTCTAGTCCATCGCCTTAACCACTCTGCCACAACTACATAGTTCTTTTGTACTGTTACATGTGTGGTAAAGTCGCCTCAATCACAGGATTTTTTTGCAGTAAGATGTGCTATAACAGGTTAAGTTAATTAAACCTGCGCACTGCACAGCCCATGACGCCCATGACGTATAAATGACGCCATAGCCATTCTTACCAAAAACCAGCAATGCTAGGATTTGCCGCTCTCACTGCTGTGGCCCGGGTTCGATTACTGGTCAGAAAAAACAGGTAATCTTCTCAAACAAAGCCATAAGAGACATGGACAATTGCCGTCCATTTACATTGCACAGAAGGCCTGTTTCTATACAATGAGAAAAAGGACAGTGCCTCGACAGTTCACTGGAACTGGAGATTTCGGTTGGAATGTGACCTGACGCTTCTTCTTTAGCTAAGATTTTTTGCCTCCTTAAGCTGAGAGATGTCATCCTAGTCCCAGCAAAAGAAACAGCTGGAAAGTTTAGTGCACATAACACCATATGGCGGGTGGTGTTCTGTTGTCAGACCAGCGGTGACTCGCGCTAATACAATGGAAAATATCCAGGCTATTTCTAGTTTTCCAGGGTGTGTTTTTCTCCTAGAGCATCATATTTTTGGACTGTTTTGACTGGTTGTCTGGCATGGACCAGTTCCATCTGAAAACAGTGTTACGTAGTTGACAGGATTTGAACCTGTGCAAACCCCAATGGATTTCAAGTCCATCGCCTTAACCACTCGGCCACAACTACATTGCAAACGCCTCATTCATAGGACTCAATTTGCAGTAAGATGTTGTGCACTCGGTAATGGCCTTAACTACATGCTTTCTAGTTTCAATAACATAAAATGGAGTTGATTTATACAAGTACTACTGATTAACCTCATGACGGCTTTGTGCCTACATCAGCTAAATTGGGCAGGATATCAGAATAAAATAACCTTTTTGTATAATCCAATTTAAAAATCCTGCCAATATGTAGCGGTGATCACACCCTTCATCTCCTCCACATGGGCAAGAAACTCATGCCTGCTGCAGAAACGCGAGCTGTTGCCCGCAGTGCGCCATTTCAACAAAGTGTGTTCCTTTACTGTCCAGAGCAAGATGCATTGTAAGCACAGGAGGGAGCATGTATCTATGAGCCGGGTCCAACTGACTCAAGACTTTGGTACTCAATTGACAGAAAGGATCATGCACTTATTGCACATCGAATGGTCCCCGCCAACAAGTACTACCAGGAATCAAGGTCAAATAAATTACGGACCTTTGTGTAAAAGCCAGAGTGGTCCATTTTTTTTACTACATTGAAAAAAGATGAATGCAAAAGCATCTGGAGTCAGCTTTCAAGATTAAGATGTATAATCTCTAATTCCAAGAGACTTTATCAATTCTGAGATCAACCGGTAAGAGAGCTGAGCTTTAATCTCTAGACGGAGCGGTTTGACATGAAACTAAACCTGATAGGACCAGGCTGTTCTGGTCTCATAGTCGTTAGCTATGAAAGGGCAGAGTGACTCCTGATGTGAGAGTTAATAAAGGCTCAGGTTAGTTGTCAGTGTCACTGTTCCATTCTGTTCTAGAGTGAAACAGTTTTCAAAACACTGTTGTAAATACTATGCAACATGAATTAAAAGCCAACTCCTCTGTTTAGGGAGGGCTTTTCCATTTTAACAAAAATGGCTTGTACTGCAGGGGGGCTGCAGACTCAGGTCCACCGGGGTTGGCCCTTCTGTGCTGATACATCCTCTTGTGAAGCTGTAATTGCGTTTCTCTGACATAAGTGTCACTACACTCTTCGCTACACTGAACTGCATAAACCACATTATGCGAGGGGATCTTGTCTTTAGGGTGGACAAGGTTTTGAGAGGACCGGAACGTTGTGTTTGTAGAAAAGCCAGTTTTTCAGACAAATCAGACATTTAAGGGATAACTACAACCGTCCCTTTTTTCCTCTGGTTCCTGTCTGTTTTGTTTCTGTGTCCTCTTGGTTTTGTTGAATGTCCATCTGGGGTATCCACAGTCTCTCAGGGCTTTACGGATGTGTTGTTCTTCTTTCTGTTTCCCTTCTGCGGCTGCGGAAACTTCTTGTGCTCTGTGCTGAAGAATAGCGTCCTGATGACTCGTAGCTTGTGCTGCACAGGGTGGTGGGAATCACACATCAAATATTGATTTGTGTGTTTTGGCTCCTCTATAAACTTCTACGTGTAGTGACCTGTTCTCACAAATAACCACTGCACAGTCTAAGAAGGCCAGGCTGTTATCTATGGCATTTTTCACGGGTGAACTTGTTGTTCTTGTCTTCAAGACGACCTGGATGACTGGGAATGTTCATAGACAAACTAAATTGATGGTATTTCAGTGAAATGCTCCACATCTGCCTTGATGCCCATAGAACATGAGCTGCCTGTAATAGAGTAGTTGTAAGTTTAGGAGGTTGGGTGGATAGAACCAGTTCTGTGTGATGTGTGACAACGGCTTTCATTTAATTAATATTGATTAATCACATGCAGGGCTGGTGCCTAATTCAGCAACCAAATGCTGAGGAGACAAACTAATGTTTAAAAAGTTAGCTCATTCATGGGATTTTCTCGCATTAAGATGAGGCGCACAAGGTTGAGTTGATTACATCTGTGCATTGTCTGAGGCAGAAGTGACACGTCTTTCCCTGGTGGTCTAGTGGCTAGGATTTGGCGCTTTATATATAAATAAAATATAAATTATTAGTACAATTAAATAATGCAGGGAAAAACATTTAATTTCTTTAAAGTTCTGAAAACATCCTAGTTTTCAGTCCATCAAAGAGATGGACTAACTGTGCCGCGTAGTTGACAGAATTTGAATCTATGCGGGGAAACCCCAATAGATTTCAAGTCCATCGCCAACTTCTTGGTGCTTCTATACTATTACATGTGTAGGAATGACCCATTTGGGTGTTTCAGGGAGTGCAGAAGATTATCCGTTAGCCTCCTGAACCCTCCTCTGTTCAGGTGTGGGCCCTTTCCTTTGAACAGGTCTACACATTGCCAAAACAAGTTGAAGTTATCAATAAAGTGTACCCCTCTTGTCTCACAGGCCTTGGACAGCCATGTATTTAGTGCAAGCAGCCGACTAAATTTATTTATCCTTCTGTCGATGTTTAAGAACAGTGCACCTCCACTACTGAAGTGATTTGTCAGAACTGCTCAGAACAGACTTCTAGGACAACTAGGTCCACGAGTCGAAATGACTGCAGATTACCCAAAAGAAGCTCTGCCTTTGCACAGACAGAGTCACAGACAGACTCAAAGAGGACATAAAGGACTTTTTCATTTTAACAAAAATGGCTTCCAGCACACCCCTCATAAACCATCTGGCCTTTCTGGCCAAAATTTAGACATTGCTGTCCCCTTCAGTTTCAAGGTAAATCGTGCAAGGCTTTTATCTTAAAACTGAAGGGGATGTTATCGGTAAACTTAAATATGAATTGTACTGCCTCTTGACCTTTTTTCTGTATGGAGATAGTTAAATTTTCCCATGCTATTGTAAAAAGTAAAATAAAAAAATATAAAGCTATGTTCTTGCTTTGTGGCTTTATTTAGTCTCAGCCCACATGCTCAGTTACATTAATATACTAGTGTAATAGTATATGATGTACAAATACACAAATTAAAAAAATATATTTTGTTGTTGAAATAGAAATACAATTAGACAGTGATGGTGATTTAAAGAGCACTTGTGAGTTGTGATGGCAGGACTCTAAGGTGGGTGAGGAGGATGCTACAGACCTGAATATTGCCCCCCATGGTAATTTTTTAGCCACACTGATGCTACAATCACTTGAAAAACTGAATACAGTTAGCAGTGTCCACTATTTCCATATGAGTGGTGGGGAGGGGCTGTTTTAACATTGGTGTCAAATTTGATACCCCCCTCCCATTTATGACATGTTTGGAAATATCCTGTTTCATTGTGTGACTGTTTTTGCAAGCTGATAACTTAGACATTTTTTTCAGTATTTAATTTGGAACATTATAATTTTCATAAGGCATTTTGTCCTGGATCTGCTGCCATGAGCTGCCATGAGACAGTTGAGAAAGCTCTGTGATCTTCTGTTGCACTTTGCCTTGCAGTCTGAAGCTCAAAACAATACTTAGCTGTGATAGTTCTATTGAAGGTCATGTATTTAATTGTTTAGGCTTCAAAGCCACACTGTATTTCTATCTAAGATCTACACTTGCAGCCCCCAGCACAGTCTTCAGCATCTTTGAGCCAAATCCCAGTGAGCAGTGGCTCAGTTCAGACAGATCCCAGGAAAACCAGGGATTGTGGAGACATTTTAACTCTAAATACAAGGTGGTGTAGCAGGCCCCAGCAGTAGCACAGGCACGAGGTGATGAAGCAGGCTCCAGCCAGAAGAAGATTCACAGAGGCACAGGCCCAGTTATTTGACATTACCGTGAAGTTTACACATTAAAGCACAAAATGCCCTCCTCCGAGTACATGTGTCCCCGATGGTCGAAAGGGAGGCGGGGGCCTTTATCGCCGCTACGGCTTTAATTGTTATTATTATTGGTCCTCTACTATTGTCCTTAGTAAATGTGCTGATAAGGGATAAGTTATACAGTTAAAGTCAGACTAGCTTAGACTAGATAACCAGATAATGTTAGAATATGTGCTTTAATCAAACTTTTCAATTGCAAGGCCTAAAGGTTATTGGTTTGTGACCAGTTTGATTTTTTTATTCCAAAAGAGCCGTTGTTGTTGTGAGAAGTGCTCAGTTTCTTTAACCTCTTGATTTACCTTCCAGTTGTTGGCCAGTCGTCAATGAGAGACCTGCATTGTCTTGTCATTAACGCTCCTGCATGAGCTGTGTTAAATCCCACTGGGATGGAGGTCCGTAAGCAAAGCTACAGCTGCCCTCAGTGCAGACACAGCTTCACTCAGAGCCTTGTGCTGGTGAAAAACATCATGTTGGCCATTTTAATGGAAGGACTGAAGAAGACTGCACTCCCTGCTGCTCCAACTCAACACAGCTATGCAGGACCTGGAAATGTGGCCTGTGACGTGCTCTGGGAGGAAGAAGAAAGCTGTAAAATCCTGTCTACAGTGTTTGGTTTCCTACTGTAAAGAACATCTTCAGCCTCATTATGAAAAGCGTTGTGTCAAAGATCTTCAGGACAAAGTTCAACAAGAGATCTCTGGACTTAAGACGAAATACACTGAGCTGGAGAAACTTTCACACAAAGATGACCACAACAAGTTTTTAGACAACTTTCAATCTCTGTCCAAACTTAGCGAGACTTCAGACTCCCAATGTCAGCAAGACCCCACTCCCTTTTTTTGACATGGTTACAGCAGTTGTGACGGAGGACAGAGACAAACTACAAGACACTTGTCCACTGGATCCAGCCGCCTAAGGTTCAAGCACGACAACAGAAAGCTCCCACATCAGAGGAGCACCCTGTCTGTGCTCAAGTGCATGTCTCAGATCTTCACACTGCTGATGCACCTGGTTGAGGAAAGAAGGTCCGATGTTACGCAGGAGATCAAATCCAACCTGGACAAAGAGGTCATTCGCGTCACCAAACTTCTGGATAAACTTTAACAAGGCGTCTGTGACTTTTTTTTAAATAAATTTTTAGCTGATGCTTTTATCCATCCATTTTTTACTGTTCTACAGTAATTATCAGTGTTACAACCACTGGAGGCAAGGTGGGTTAAGTGGCCAAAGGACACAACAACAGTATGAACTGTGGGGAGAGCGGGAATCAAACCACCTACCTTCCAGTTTAAAGACAACTGCGCTACCCACTGAGCTACTGCCACCTACCGACTTAAAGTGGAAAGAGGCTGAACTGGGGAAGTTGTTTTTTTATCAAAATTACCAGTTTTTGGAGAACTTCCCATTAGTGGCTCAAATTTATCCTTCACAGATAGAATTGCTTGAGGTTAAAACTCATATAAAAATAAGATAAAATAACTCAATAAAATGAAGGATCTTTTGTATGACGATATTACAACAGAGACCCAAATGGAATTATCGCTTTCACAGACCGAGCCATCGAGCAGAGATGAACTCTTACAATACATGTTTCTAATTACATTAGATCCAAACACAGTAAATGCACAGCTGTCTCTTTCGAAGATGATCGAAGAGCAACATTAATGCGAGAGGAGCAGATTTTGTACGATGGCGCCAGGTCCTGAGCAGGGAGAGTCTGAGCGGCCGCTGTTATTGGGAAGTGGAGTGGAGGAAGAAACGCGGTTCACTGTGGCAGTGGTCTACAAGGACATCGCCAGGACAGGCTCCATGACTGAGGCGTGGCATTCGGATTCAACGACAAGTCCTGGGCTTTGGAGTGCAACATCAGCAGCAGTTATAAGTTCATAAACAACACGGTCAAAACTAGTGCTTTGGGGCCCTGGACGTCCCGGATAGGAGTCTACTTGGATCACAGGGAAGGGGTCCTGGCGTTTTACAGCGTCTCGGATACAATGACACTGCTCCACAAAGTGCGGATCACTCAGCCGCTGCATGCAAGACTATGGTTTGGTGGATATCAAGGGTCCTATGCTGAGTTCTGTGAGCTGGACAGAAAAAACGATGACTCAACAAGTGCTACTTGAAGCATCCTACTAAAATTAAAATTGTTCTTATTTGATGCACTATATACAGCTGCAGACAGACAACATGGCAGTTAACAGTGCAGAGCTCGCTCCAAAGAAAGGCACCGTTTCATTCGTTGTTTGGAATTAGTTTGCTTTTTTAGTGTCAGACACAGAACAAATAACGCCACATTGCAAAGTGTGTTTAACCCTTGTGCACTGATGAGAACAAAAGTGTCCTTTTCAACTTTAATTTTTTTTTGATAACTTGGAGGTTGTTTTGTATTTATCTATGATATTTGGTAAAGGTGTGTATTTTATAACAAATTTTGAAATTTTAAACACAAATCCAATATTACTCATTTTTTGCACTGTGTAACCTAAATTGTTACACTCTTACCATTTGAGGACAAAAAAGTCCTCTTCCAAAACATCGTAAAAATACTATATGTTAATATTTTTTTCTATTTTATATGCCAGTGTATATGATCGCATCCCAAAATATTGTAAAAAAATCACTAAAATATAGCAATATTTTCAGAAATCTGAATGCAAAGTGCAATTTTCTTGGGGATTATTAGAGTATTGGATGTGCCATTGATTGGCAATAACATTGATTTTGATGAATTTTAGTTTTTTTTTGTAATGTCAGATTTAAACAAAAAAGTTACACTCTTACCATTTGGGGACAAGGTACAAGGGTTAAAAGCCGTTGGTACCAAAGGTAGCAGCACAAGAAATTTATTCCAGCATCTTAAACAGAGGCATGTAGCCAAGTGGGAGGTGTGTGCCTCTCGAAGAGAACAAGACCACAGTTCACACACACCCGCTAAAAAACAAACTACAATCTTAGAAAGATTTTCGAATTGTAACCCCTATGACAAGAAAGGGCCCCATTGGAAAGCAATCACGGATTCAGTGGTGAAATATATAGCAAAAGATTTGGTGCCCATATACACTGGGTTTATTGACATGATTAAAGTTCTCGACCCCAGGTATGTGCTACTGCCGGAAATATTTTGCTAAAGTTGCCTTGCCTCACCTGTACAACAGTACTCGTGAAAATATCGCTAGAGAGCTGGAGGGGGTGTCGTTTTACTCTGCCACAACGGACCTGTGGTCGAGTCGAACGATGCAGCCCTATATGAGTTTGACTGTGCATTTTATTGAAAACTGGACTCTGCGAAGCGTCTGCCTTCAGACAGCTTACTTTCCGATGACCATAAATGTGAATCTTGACAAAGACCGACTCGTCTGTATTACAACAGACAGCGGCACCAACATAATAAAAGCTCTGAGAGACAATGAGTGGTCCAACCTCCAGTTGGACATAAACTGCACAACGCGATAGGTAAGAGTCTAATGTCTATTCATTCAACAGCCCAATTAATGCATTTTTAATTAATGTAATTTAATGAAATCAATACATATTTCTACAAAATGTACATGCATGATTAATCATAATGGTGTGTGTGTGTTATAAGAATTTTAATTTTAATGTTTAGAGTTACTGGGGCTTACAGTTTTCTTCAGGTCATGTCAAATTCATGTCATGTCCTTCCTGCTAATCCAAGCAGGAAGTAGACATAACTAGACTGAGACATGGCAAACTTCCCGCTGTAAAATTGTACTGTGTCTGCTTTGCTTCTCCTTGCAAGGATTAAAACCTGGCCATTGCTTGTTAAAATATAATCTGTCTCTGTGTCTCTCTGAATAAATATAAGGATATAAATAAATTCCTATAACAGTGTATGTGCATATTATGTGTGTGTGTATGCCCCACGATCATGCCATTGGGGTAAGTTAAAAAGGTGGTTGCTACATTTTCCTATAGTTGGAAAAAAAAGAGGAGAGATGAGTGAAGTACAGGCTGAGCTTGGTCTACCCACTCTTCAGCTGGTAACTGAGTCCCTGACCAGATGGAGTTCACGGCAAAAAATGATCGAAAGGTTTCTCAAACAGGAGAAGGCCATAGTCCGTGTCCTGGGGTCCGACAAGAAAAGCCGTCATCTTGTGCCCACTTGGCAAGATATTGAGGTTTTAGAGTCTGTAAATAAAGCTGTCAAGGCACTCCAAGATTTTACAGACGCCCTGTCCGGGGAGGCTTATGTCAGTGTCTCCTACATTAAACCAGTGCTGCATTTGTTCAAAAACAATCTCCCACAGCCAGAGGAGGAGGAAGACACAGAACTCACTAAAACAATAAAAGAAACATAATTCAGTACCTTGATGACAAATACAGTGACCCTGTGAAGAATGAACTCTTGGACATGTCCTCACTTATGGACCCCAGTTTCCGTACAACCTACATTGACCCAGACAAGGTGGAACAAGTCAAGAAAAGAGCTGTCACTGAGCTGATGTCTCTGAGTCTGCCTGCTGAGAAATGTACACCACAACAGCCTGGTCCAGCAGTCCAGGTGAGCCAATAAGAAAATGACTTTAGCTGCTTTCTTCAAGAAGAATGTGCCAGAGTCATCTTCTCACCAATCAGAGGCAGTGAAAGTAGAGACAGAGCTGGCAACTTAACTACTAACCCCAGAGGTAGACCCAGACACTGATCCACTTCAGTGGTGGAAACGTCATGACCCAAACTTCCCAAGGCTCAGTAATCTGGCCAAAAATTACTTGTCTGTCCCTGCTACAAGTGCCCCATCAGAGAGGCTTTTCAGTGTGGGAGGAGGCATTGTTACATGTAACCGGGCATGCCTCAAACCAGAGGTAGTAGACATGCTTGTCTTCCTGGCTAAAAAATGCGTAAAAGAAGAATGTTGAAACTAAAGTAATGGATGCAGATGTTTCATTTTGTTTACAATTTCAGGGATTCAGGAAAACTGTTTAAAGTTTTGTTTGCACTTTATGAATACCACTGTGACAAGTATGTATTTTTGTAATAGATCAAATTTTGTCATTTTCGTTACATTTATTGAAGTTAGTTGAATTAGAAAACTGATAAGCTACATTTTCACTGTTTACAATGGCAGTGCCTGCCATCTCATTTACAAGCATGTTTTGAGGCTTGTTTCCTGTTAACACTTATGCACAAAGGGGAAATTTAGATCAAACGGCATAAGCAAAAATCAAAACAAAATAAAGAGTACATATGTTTTGAGCAATTTCTTTGTTCGGTTCTAGTTTGTTTTTAAATAAAAAAAAAAAACGATTAAAATTGAAAATTGGGTTTGGTGTGAAAAATCTGAAATAATTTTTTTAAGCCATATCGCCCAGCCCTAGGCTCTACCAAAGCACTTTACGTCATGTTTTCCATTTACCCCTTCACACACATATTTACACCTGGGGCTGACAGACAGGGGCAACCATACCATAAATTAATGTCTAGTTGATTAATTTTTACGTGCTTTTATCACAGTACTGCGACACTCATGCACAAAAGGCTGCAACTTGAGGGCAGACTTTGACACTAGATGGCGCAAGAACAAACCATTCCATCAGTGAGCGTATCTAAGAAGTACGTCAAGTATGGAACAAGTAAATCTCAATAAAGCGCATAGTCTTAAGTCTCCTCCAAAATATATTTGTTGAACGCTTCTACCAAAGTAAAAAATAGTCATTTACTCACTTCTGGACCACAATAATCTTAATAAAAATAAAAACGACATATGTATTGTCAAACACTTGTATCTTAAAGGAGGTAACTTATGTGTCTTTTAGGACGATGCTAGGTCAATGTGTGCCAATTATCACAAAAACACTTTTAGTACATATTTGCTCTAGTAGTGTTGTTAGTCAGACGCCTCGTAGTCTTGCAATTAAATATAGAGTAAAATAAAACGGCTACATAATGAACAGTTTGTGGACAGTAAAGTAACATATTCAGTTTGACCAAGTCATAAAAATCTGTGAATAATTCGTGTTTTTCGCTACCATCATGAACAAATCTGCCAAGTCCTTGCAGCATTAACACAACTCTGGTATGTAGTTAGTTAGCAGATATTACATGGCTTTTATCTTAAGTTAGCAATAAAGTGCTATATTTAGCTAATAATTAAATTGATACTAAGTGTTGAAACATTGACACTTTAATATAAAAAGCCCAGAGAGTTTTTGATACTGTTTAGACTCTTCATTAAACATATCATTTTTATTTATGATTTATTTTTATCCTCTCAGGACTACAAGGTAGTTGTATCGCTACTGCTTTGTTGTGATGTTTAATGTAAAGTTGCCTAATGTATCATCTTTTTTAATGTAGAGCCTAAGATGTTAGATGATGTACAGTGTTAATACATTCTCCAGCTATAGGCCTACATATAGAAACAGGGCCTAACAGCAAGGTGAATTTATATAGGCTCTATGATTGTATTAAAAGTGATTATTGTGCTTATGTGCAAACTAAATACAGCATTTTAGGATACAGTACAATACAGCAGTCCGTTTTGACTTTAAACATAAACACGGTTTATTTCAAGCAAAGTTTAAAATGTAAGTACATTATCATTGTAGGTGCAATATTAAATATAGCCAGCTAACTTTATTGAGTGAGGGGACAGCTACATAACAAATTTAAAGTGTGTAATTGAGAGCAGTTGTCATTAGGAAAAACCTGTAGAAACTATTTTAACAGCAATTATAATTATATAGGCTCTAAGGCTATTTTAAACTGGATTTGGTAAAGTTATTATTGGTTAGGCTACATCATTATTGTCATTGTAATATATTCAATCTGGACTGGTTCATAATGAAATAGTTTACAGACAACTTGTTAACAAGTAGTGTATCAAGCCAACATAAGTCAGATTATTTATTTGTCTTTATAAAGAAACACGTGTACTTCCTACAGTGTAATGCTTTTCTTTATTTACAGTTTAATCATAAGTTTAAGTAACTGAGTTAATATAAATTGAATAAGTCTGAATATAAAATAGATTTTAACATCTCGATTCAGAAATGTATGTACTTGAGCTACAACAAAAGGATCTGGTAAGTATTGATATTAATTGATTATTTTTGTAAAAATAAATAGCACATGCACTGCAGGAATAAGCCCCACAGTGGAGGCACACACCTGTTTGCAGGTGGAGCTTAAATAAATGTAATGCAAATATGGATCAAAGAAACTTTTTGGTTTGTTTCAAAGCAACATGAACTCTCTTGTGTCCTAAGCCTATTCTACAACAAAATGTTTCAATGACTGTTAATTCTTTAACATGACTCCAACTCCCTCTGCCTTTAGATTTTTCTCCTGCAGCCGACACTGTGTTCATCCACAGAAGAGTTTGGTAAAAGATACTCAGCTGGTTAGTGCTTTAAGTCTGTATTAATTATATTTCATATATGATCAGACCCCAAACTATCTCAACAAAAGAAGTCTGTAAATTATATCTATTGAAAAGAGCATATGTTATTCTCCAACGTTTACCAGTGAGCTGTGAGCTTTTGACCACATTAAGAAAACTGAAAGAAAAACTTCCAAGATAAAAGTTTTTTTGTACAAAGTGTTTATTGAAAATAAAAATGTCTATTAAAAACATGTACAAAAATGTTCATGCAGCTTCTCATCTAGAAACAAATATTACCTATATTGCAGAATATGTGTACAGATACTGTAACTATCTTAGATTACAGATCTCAGCACAGTCCGCAACATCTTTGAGCCAAATCCCAGTGAGCAGTGGCTGAGTGAATGTGGTCTGGACTCTGTGGATGAGAGTCATTTCTTGGGTGACACTGTAAAAGGACAAAACGCCTGCATCATAATCAACAAAAATTCCTATTTTGTTGGAAGGAGGAGCTGTAATAGTGGTGCTAACTCTGTTATACCAAAATATAAAACCATCTTTGTAGCAATCTAAAGCCCAAGATTTTGTATTATTCCCAAAACTGCACTCATCGGAAGGTCCTTCTTTTCTAATGTTTTTGTAAGCCACAGCAACAGAAAAGTAATCCTCAAATCTCCCTTCACTTCCAGGTAACAACGACCGATCAGAGTCTCTTTGCTTAGCACCTGAGCAAAGTCAGTGAATCGTTCTGGGTGATGGCAGGTTTTGAGAGGACCGGAACGTTGTGTTTGTAGAAAAGCCAGTTTTTCAGACAAATCAGACATTTAAGGGATAACTACAACCGTCCCTTTTTCCTCTGGTTCCTGTCTGTTTTGTTTCTGTGTCCTCTTGGTTTTGTTGAATGTCCATCTGGGGTATCCACAGTCTCTCAGGGCTTTACGGATGTGTTGTTCTTCTTTCCGTTTCCCTTCTGCGGCTGCGGTAACTTCTTGTACTCTGTGCTGAAGAATAGCGTCCTGATGACTCCCAGCTTGTGCTGCACAGGGTGGTGGGAATCACACATCAAATATTGATTTGTGTTTTGGCTCCTCTATAAACTTCTACGTGTAGTGACCTGTTCTCACAAATAACCACTGCACAGTCTAAGAAGGCCAGGCTGTTATCTATGGCATTTTTTCACGGGTGAACTTGTTGTTCTTGTCTTCAAGACGACCTGGATGACTCAGAATGTTCATAGACAAACTAAATTGATGGCATTTCAGTGAAATGCTCCACATCTGCCTTGATGCCCATAGAACATGAGCTGCCTGTAATAGATAATGGGTTCAGGTGGAGTAGTTGTAAGTTTAGGGAGGTTGGTTTGATAGAACCAGTTCTGTGTGATGTGTGACAACGGCTTTCATTTAATTAATATTGATTAATCACATGCAGGGCTGGTGCCTAATTCACCAACCAAATGCTGAGGAGACAAACTAATGTTTAAAAAGTCAGCTCATTCATGGGATTTTCTCGCATTAAGATGAGGCGCACAAGGTTGAGTTGAGTACATCTGTGCATTGTGTGAGTTGCCCCGCAGAAGTGCCATGTCTTTCCCTGGTGGTCTAGTGGCTAGGATTCGGCGCTCTCACCGCCGTGGCCCGGGTTCGATTCCCAGGCAGGGAAAGAAGGTAAAGTTTCCTCACAAAACCTATATGAGACGTGGCCTCAATATAATATATTACAACTATATATTGTACATGTGCTATATATATATATATATATATATAATATAATTTATTAGTACAAATATATAATGTAGAGAAAGACATTAAATTTCTTCAAAATACTGAAAACATCCTAGTTTTCAGTACGTCAAAGAGATGTCCTAACTGTGCCGCGTAGTTGACAGGATTTGAACCTGTGCGGGGAAACCCCAATGGATTTCTAGTCCATCGCCTTAACCACTCGGCCACAACTACATAGATCTTTTGTACTGTTACATGTGTGGTAAAGTCGCCGATCACGAGATTTTTTTGCAGTAAGATGTGCTATACCAGGTTAAGTTAAGGAAACCTGCGCACCCTGCCGCGGCCCATGACGCCCATGACGTATAAATGACGCCATAGCCATTCTTACCAATAAACCAGCAATGCTAGGAGTTGCCGCTCTCACTGCTGTGGCCCGGGTTCGATTACTGGTCAGAAAAAAACAGGTAATCTTCTCAAACAAAGCCATAAGAGACATGGACAATTGCCGTCATTTTCATTGCACAGAAGGCCTGTTTCTATACAATGAGAAAAATGACAGTGCCTCGACAGTTCACTGGAACTGGAGCTTTCGGTTGGAGTGTGACCTGGACGCTTCTTCTTTAGCTAAGATTTTGTGCCTCCTTAAGCTGAGAGATGTCATCCTAGTCCCACTAAAAGATACAGCTGGAAAGTTTAGTGCACATAACACTATACGGGCGGGTGGTGTTCTGTTGTCAGACCAGCGGTGACTCGCGCTAGTACAATGGAAAATGTCCGGTTTATTTCTAGTCTTCCAGGGTGTGTTTTTCTCCTAGAGCAGCATATATTTGGACTCTTTTGACTGGTTGTCTGGCATGGACCAGTTCCATCTGAAAACAGTGTAACGTAGTTGACAGGATTTGAACCTATGCGGGGAAACCCCAATGGATTTCAAGTCCATCGCCTTAACCACTCGGCCACAACTACATTCGCTGCATAGGCCATGTGTTGCACAAACGCCTCATTCGTTGGACTCAATTTGCAGTAAGATGTTGTGCACCCGGTAATGGCCTTAACTACATGCTTTCAAGTTTCAATAACATAAAATGGAGTTGATTTATACAAGTACTACTGATTAATCTCATGAAGGCTTTGTGCCTACATCAGCTAAATTGGGCAGGATATCAGAATAAAATAACCTTTTTGTATAATCCAATTTAAAAATCCTGCCAATATGTAGCGGTGATCACACCCTTCATCTCCTCCACATGGGCAAGAAACTCATGCCTGCTGCAGAAAACGTGAGCTGTTGCCCGCAGTGCGCCATTTCAACAAAGTGTGTTCCTTTACTGTCCAGAGCAAGATGCATTGTAAGCACAGGAGGGAGCATGTATCTATGAGCCGGGTCCAACTGACTCAAGACTTTGGTACTCAATTGACAGAAAGGGATCATGCACTTATTGCACATCGAATGGTCCCCGCCAAGCAAGTACTACCAGGAATCAAGGTCAAATAAATTACGGACCTTTGTGTAAAAGCCAGAGTGGTCCATTTTTTTACTACATTGAAAAAAGATGAATGCAAAAGCATCTGGAGTCAGCTTTCAAGATTAAGATGTATAATCTCTAATTCCAATAGACTTTATCAATTCTGAGATCAACCGGTAAGAGAGCTGAGCTTTAATCTCTAGACGGAGCGGTTTGACATGAAACTAAACCTGATAGGACCAGGCTGTTCTGGTCTAATAGTCGTTAGCTATGAAAGGGCAGAGTGACTCCTGATGTGAGAGTTAATAAAGGCTCAGGTGAGTTGTCAGTGTCACTGTTCCATTCAGGTGTTTTTGTTGTTCTAGAGTGAAACTGTTTTGTTTCAGTTTTCAAAACACTGTTGTAAATACTATGCAACATGAATTAAAAGCCAACTCCTATGTTTAGGGAGGGCTTTTCCATTTTAACAAAAATGGCTTGTACTGCAGGGGGGCTGCAGACTCAGGTCCACCGGGGTTGGCCCTTCTGTGCTGATACATCCTCTTGTGAAGCTGTAATTGCGTTTCTCTGACATAAGTGTCACTACACTCTTCGCTACACTGAACTGCATGAACCACATTATGGGAGGGGATCTTGTCTTTAGGGTGGACAAGGTTTTGAGAGGACCGAACGTTGTGTTTGTAGAAAAGCCAGTTTTTCAGACAAATCAGACATTTAAGGGATAACTACAACCGTCCCTTTTTCCTCTGGTTCCTGTCTGTTTTGTTTATGTGTCCTCTTGGTTTTGTTGAATGTCCATCTGGGGTATCCACAGTCTCTCAGGGCTTTACGGATGTGTTGTTCTTCTTTCCGTTTCCCTTCTGCGGCTGCGGTAACTTCTTGTGCTCTGTGCTGAAGAATAGCGTCCTGATGACTCCCAGCTTGTGCTGCACAGGGTGGTGGGAATCACACATCAAATATTGATTTGTGTGTTTTGGCTCCTTTATAAACTTCTACGTGTAGTGACCTGTTCTCACAAATAACCACTGCACAGTCTAAGAAGGCCAGGCTGTTATCTATGGCATTTTTCACGGGTGAACTTGTTGTTCTTGTCTTCAAGACGACCTGGATGACTGAGAATGTTCATAGACAAACTAAATTGATGGCATTTCAGTGAAATGCTCCACATCTGCCTTGATGCCCATAGAACATGAGCTGCCTGTAATAGATAATGGGTTCAGGTGGAGTAGTTGTAAGTTTAGGGAGGTTGGCTGAATAGAACCAGTTCTGTGTGATGTGTGACAACGGCTTTCATTTAATTAATATTGATTAATCACATGCAGGGCTGGTGCCTAATTCAGCAACCAAATGCTGAGGAGACAAACTAATGTTTAAAAAGTCAGCTCATTCATGGGATTTTCTCGCATTAAGATGAGGCGCACAAGGTTGAGTTGATTACATCTGTGCATTGTGTGAGTTGCCCCGCAGAAGTGTCTTGTGTCTTTCCCTGGTCGTCTAGTGGCTAGGATTCGGCGCTCTCACCGCCGCGGCCTGGGTTCGATTCCCGGTCAGGGAAAGAAGGTAAAGTTTCCTTACAAAAACTATATGAGATGTGGCCTCAATACAATATAGTACAACTATATATTGTACATGTGCTATATATATATAATATAATTTATTAGTACAAATATATAATGTACAGAAAAACTTTAAATTTCTTTAAACTACTGAAAACATCCTAGTTTTCAGTACGTCAAAGAGATGTCCTAACTGTGCCGCATAGTTGACAGGATTTGAACCTATGCAGGGAAACCCCAATGGATTTCTAGTCCATCGCCTTAACCACTCGGCCACAACTACATAGTTCTTTTATACTCTTACATGTGTGGTGAAGTCGCCTCAATCACAAGATTTTTTTTTTTTGCAGTAAGATGTGCTATACCAGGTTAAATTAAGGAAACCTGCGCACCCTGCCACGGCCCATGACGCCCATGACGCCCATGACGCCCATGACGTATAAATGACGCCATAGCCATTCTTACCAATAAACCAGCAATGCTAAGATTTGCCGCTCTCACTGCTGTGGCCCGGGTTCGATTACTGGTCAGAAAAAACAGGTAATCTTCTCAAACAAAGCCATAAGAGACATGGACAATTGCCGTCATTTACATTGCACAGAAGGCCTGTTTCTATACAATGAGAAAAATGACAGTGCCTCGACAGTTCACTGGAACTGGAGCTTTCGGTTGGAGTGTGACCTGGACGCTTCTTCTTTAGCTAAGATTTTGTGCCTCCTTAAGCTGAGAGATGTCATCCTAGTCCCACCAAAAGATACAGCTGGAAAGTTTAGTGCACATAACACCATACGGCGGGTGGTGTTCTGTTGTCAGACCAGCGGTGACTCGCGCTAGTACAATGGAAAATGTCCGGTCTATTTCTAGTCTTCCAGGGTGTGTTTTTCTCCTAGAGCAGCATATATTTGGACTCTTTTGACTGGTTGTCTGGCATGGACCAGTTCCATCTGAAAACAGTGTTACGTAGTTGACAGGATTTGAACCTATGCGGGGAAACCCCAATGGATTTCAAGTCCATCGCCTTAACCACTCGGCCACAACTACATTCGCTGCATAGGCCATGTGTTGCACAAACGCCTCATTCATTGGACTCAATTTGCAGTAAGATGTTGTGCACCCGGTAATGGCCTTAACTACATGCTTTCTAGTTTCAATAACATAAAATGGAGTTGATTTATACAAGTACTACTGATTAACCCTCTGGAGTCTAAGGGTATTTTTGGGGCTTGGAGAAGTTTTGTCATGCCCTGACATTTGTGCTTTTTTTTTAGTTTCTTATAAATATCTAAATGGCTAACGTTTAATCTCACTGTAATCAGCACAAACTAGGCTATAATAATATGTGAGCAGCATGTATGTACATGATTGTGTTTTTGAGAAAAAATGTTATGCGTGGTTAGTGAAAAACTAAAAATGTTAAATCACTTGAATAAGGCAATAAAACACATACAGAAAATTGGTTCCCGGACTTTTGAGAACTGGAGCTTGTAGCCTAGAATTTTTCTTTCTAAATGATGTGAAAATCATCTTGTTTACTCACTCACAGAAAACAATATATTGATTTAAATTTTCTAAGACACTTTTTGTGTAGAAAGGGTCTATGCAAGAGGGCGTGAACTATCATGAATATCATTGTCCTTCACACCTGAGAAGACAAAGGCCCGCATAATGAGCTGCATAATGAGCCATTCAGTCAGCTGTGTGACTGAGAGGGAAGAATTACAAGAAAGAATGCGAGGACAAAATAAATGTATATATTTTTGTTTATTATTTAGAATATTTAACTATCACACAAAATAACTTTAGAAGTTAGCAAGAACACAGAAGACACAATCAAGGTGAAACTGTGCAAAAAAAAAAAAATTGGAAACAGGAAAAGTGCAAAAAAAAATGTAAACAGGAAGAGTGCAAGATAAAAAAAGGGGTCACTATGTCACACAGTACCCAGCATTGCACAGTTATACATCTTTATGCCACTCTAGGAAACAGTTCCTTTTCACCTGGACACACAAGTGCACATCACATGCCTGGCATTTCCAAGGAGTGTCCTGCCTCTTACCATGCTTTGCTTTGCAAAGCACACAAGTCCGGCGACCAGTAGTGGCATCTGATGTCTGCTCAGTTCCTGGAAAAGGCACATGGTCAGCACTGGTCCGCTTGGGTGGTATTTTCTGTGACACACCACAGAGCTCTGCAATTTGTTCTTCCATAAACTCCTTGTGGGTCATGGTGCCATAAAGCTCTTTGTGCACAATAAAAGCATTGGTGGCAGCAATGTCCAAGAAGTGTAGAAAAAGCTTTCTGTACCACTTCATTGTTTTGTGCTGTGTACTGTAGTATTGTAACAGCTGATCAGACAGGTCAACGCCCCATATGCTGGTTGTAGGCAGTCACAGGTGCAGGACATGGAAAACTCTTTGTCCTCCATCCATTTTGTGTTTTCGCCCTCCTCTGCACATTGTCTCCTGTATAAGCAGCATGGATGGTGGAGCAGACAGACACCTCTCGTGTGTCCATCCATTTCACAAACACAAGATGTTTGTCTCGAATCCACCTGATGGAGCCCCTCACAGATTTTTGGTGAGTGAGTTAGCTGCATTCCGAGGGCAATCTTTCCTGTTGTCTCTGTAAGTCCCACATGCACCAAACTTCAAAGCGAACAAGTCTCTTAGGAGCTTGGGACTAGTGTAAAATTATCCATGTATACATGGTACCCAGAGCCCAAAACTGTACGGTCCAACAGAGATGTCACAGGTTCATATGAAAGTCCATGGCCTGTGGGAAAGTGGTTCTTTCCTGTGTAAACAGCAAAGTCTACAGTATATTCATTTAATGAGTCCGCAAGAACAAACAACTTGAATCCCCATTTGGTTGGCTTGGCTTTCATGTACTGAGTCATTCCTGTGTTTGCTTTGCATGCCACCATTCTTTCATACACTGCCAAATTTTTCTTGGATGATAGATGCCCTTACATGCAAGCCGGATAGTGTCCATGAGGGGTCTGATCCTGAAAAGACGGTCATGTTCAGCTGTGCCCCTTTTTTTGTCATTGTCCTGGTCTGCATCTGGGTGACTCATGTGCAGATTCCATGAAATGGTGCGGTATCTGTCCCTTGACATGATTGTGGCAGGAAAAGGAACAGAGAAAAGATTGTTCTGCCGCTAATAGTCTGTGATGGAACTCAACTTCACCATGGCCATGTAGAAGAGTAGCCCAATGTAGCAGTACAGCTCACTGATGCTGACGTCTGTCCATTTATATTTATGTCCCTTTGCACATGCCCTGGCAGCCTGAGCATTGGTGTTTCGACACAGAGTTGACACAGCAGTTTCAGAAAAAAACGTTTTGAATAGACTCATGGGAGTGTGTGCATCACATGGTCTTAGTTGTGGTCCAGGTTCCCGTGTGGGCAGGAATCTCAGAGCCTGTGGAGCCATGTCAATATCATCCTCTGTTTTCCATGACCAAGTGGGATGCTTATTTTTTTTAGCTCTCTTTGCCACAGGTTCTTTTGCACTGTTATTTTCACATCTGAAATAAAGAATAAAAATAAAAATGAGCATTTTTGATGTAGGTAAAACATGAAAGTGGTGTATTTGAAGTCTTAAAAATATTGTTATTAACAACTGATGACATTTATTAAGAATTAGTGTTGTAAATACTATAATATATACAGTACAATACACTTTACTATATTATGGTTCAAAAACACTATAGTATTTACTATAGCTAAATTACAATATATTTTTTTCATGTGGGATATAGGCATATCAATAGTACAATTTCTATTAACCCATACAGGAAGATTTGCTTATTGTGTCATCCAAACCACAAATAATGTTTCCATATTATTTAGGCATAGGCATAATAAAAGTACAATACTTTGCACTTACTCAGTATGATTTTCCAGCGAAGTCAAAACACGGGACTCGCGTGCCTTTGTTATGCATGATGCCGGTGATGCAGCCACAGTCCTAAAATAAAATTGAAACTGTTGTTAGCAATTACCAGAGGATTCATAACTGATAATATATTACATCATTGATAAGAATAGACGCGTATATGTCTGCCGATGGCCCACTTATCAGCGACATTTGCAGCTTTATGATACATTTACACCTCGGACAATCGCGAACGCCAATAGCCGGGTATAACGCTTTTGAAACTTTTACCACATCTGATATTCGCCAACAAAAGCTAAGTTGGTAAACAATTTCACCATTTGGAAAAATACAGTCTAAACAATCCACAATGTAAAAAAATAAAAATAAAAATAAAATAGATTACAAAAAACATGGTTATTTTTTGTAAGAGAGATAATATTGTAGCCCATTTATGTTTATATCGGCCTATAGCATTATATATGTATTATATAGTTCTACTGCGTGTCCTCCGCCCACCTACGGGCTTCGCTATTGGTTACCTCTCTGGCGCCAGCCAGCCTCTGAGAAAGATCAAAGCACCCACCGCGCCAATCATGCCAGCGTACTGGCACAGCCTCAGAGGCTATATAAACCCCTCGCCCAACACTCTCCCTTCTTCTCTCTCAGCACCTCTGAGATCACTAAGAGCATTAACTAAGAAGAATGGACTGTGCCCGAGATTTGTCACCTACCGGTGTCGGGCACCACCGCTCCTGCCGTTCCTGCTGCGCCCGGCTGCTGCCCGAGGATGGCCACGACCTGTGTTTCACCTGCCTCGGATGGCGTCACCAGCTGGAGCGGTCAACTTGCCCGCCTGCCTCGGCCTCCCAGAGGAGACCGAGCGTCGGGCTGCGTTTATGGGGCCAGTCTCTCCTACCCCACTCGACCCGCCGCTGGGACCCATTGCAGTGTCCCCGGCCGCAACCCCACCTCAGTCTGATTGGGCAGTGGGAAGTGAGGACGGAGAGAGCCGTGGCGAGGACGCTGGTTCTTCCTGCATTGGTTATGCCGGCCCTGATCCTCAGTCGGCCCATCGGTACCTGTTAGACGATCTTCCGCAGCTGTTCGCTTCCGCTGCGGAGCGTATGGGGACTCTGCTCCCGCCCCAGCCGCTTGAGACGGCTCCGGCGGACTTCACACTGGGGCTAGCATCACAGGCCCGCTCTCGACCACGTGTGGCGACTCTCTGCCCTCTGATGACGCCCATAGCCCATTATGCCCAGCGAGAGTGGCAGAGCCCGCTCGGCAGGGGCCCCGCCAGGATATCTGGGCTATTGCAACGTGGAGGGCTGGAACGATATCTCCGGCGCCCCACCCATTGAAGACGGCATGAGAATGTGCCTGCTCCGTCATCTACTCCTGGCCGGCGGTAAGCCGGCTTTACCATCTGAGTGTCACGGGGTGCTGGCCCAGGGAAGGAAAGACTCCAATGCAGTAACCCAGACTCCAAATAAAACGTAAACAAAAATTTATTTAAGATGAACAGAGGAGCATACAAAAATCCAAAACCAAAACTCTCCCAGAACAGAACAGGCAAAAATCCAGAGATAATAAAAATACAAAAAACACAACGAACTAGAAAACTTCAGAGGCAAAAGAAAACACAGACCAAACTTACGGGTGACGAAGACAAGGAAAATGAAAATGTGACAATATGACAGGTGAAACATATTAGGGCGGAGCAGGTAATCACACAGGAGGGAAAGACACAAGGCAGGAAGTCAAGAATAGACACAGACAAGGGCAAGGCATATCAAAATAAAATCCATGATATACAACACAAACTGGAAACAATAAAAAACAGACATGAATCCTGACAGTACCCCCCCCTTAAAGGCCGACCACTGGGCGGCCTAACACTCCTAAATCCCAAAAAAAAAATTCTTCCCAGACATATCCTGGGTGGGTGGAGGGAGGTCTGGTAGGAGGGAATCAAGTTCACTGGACAATGGCACGGGGGCACGACTCGGGAAAGGCTTGGGGAGAACAGATGCGGCGGGTCCGGCCCTTGGACACTGGTCGGCCGGACGGGGCGCTAGGGAAGAAACAGCGGTGTCGGATCCAGCCCTCTAACTATTGGCTGGACGGGACGCTCGGGGAATGTTTGGTGAGTCGGGTCCGGCCCTCTGACTGGTCGGCCGGACGGCGCTCGGGGAACACTTGATGCGTCGGGTCCGGCCCTCTGAAACTGGTCGGCCGGACGGGGCGCTCGGGACACAGATGCGGCACGTCCGGCCCTCGGAACTGGTCGGCCGGACGTGGAGCTAGTAGAAGGGGGAGATGCCGGGACAGGCACCAGGGAGGAAACAATTGTGCCGGGAAGGAAACACTCAGACGGGACTCGCAGACGGACAGCACACAGGACAAGACAAAGACAGAACTCAGGACCAGGTAGGGACAGGAAACTCCGGACATGGCAGGGACAGGAAACTCCGGACATGGCAACGACAGGAAACTCCGGACATGGCAACGACAGGAAACTCCGGACATGGCAACGACAGGAAACTCCGGACATGGCAGCGACAGGCAACTCCGGACATGGTAACGACAGGAAACTCCGGACATGGCAAGCGACAGGAAACTCCGGACATGGCAACGACAGGAAACTCCGGACATGGCAACGACAGGAAACTCCGGACATGGCGGGAGAACAAGGAACAAAAACTCATGAACAGGCTGGGAGAACAAAGACCAAAAACTCATGAACAGGCTGGGAGAACAAAACCAAAAACTTATGAACAGGCTGGGAGAACAAAGACCAAAAACTTATGAACAGGCTGGGAGAACAAAGACCAAAAAAAACTCATGAACAGGCTGGGAGAACAAAGACCAAAAAACACAGGCCCAGGCTGGGAGGACAAAAAACACAGGCCCAGGCTGGGAGGACAAAAAACACAGGGCCAGGCTGGGAGGACAAAAACCAAAAAAAAACACAGGGCCAGGCTGGGAGGACAACAGAGACGACCAAACGAGGAGAGACCAGACGAGGAAGGACCAGACCAAACGAGGAAGGACCAGACCAGACGAGGATGAACCAGACCAGACGAAGGATGAACCAGACGAAGGATGAACCAGACGAAGGATGAACCAGACGAAGGATGAACCAGACGAGGGATGAACCAGACGAGGGATGAACCAGACGAGGAAGGACCAGACGAGGGATGAACCAGACGAGGAAGGACCAGACGAGGAAGGACCAGACGAGGGATGAGCCACTCGAGGGGTGAGCCTCTCTGGGGGCTGAGACGTACTCTCAGGGAAAAACTCTCTGATGGCTGAGACGTACTCTCAGGGAAAAACTCTCTGGGGGCTGAGACGTACTCTCAGGGAAAAACTCTCTGGGGGCTGAGACGTACTCTCAGGGAAAAACTCTCTGGGGGCTGAGACGTACTCTCAGGGAAAAACTCTCTGGGGGCTGAGACGTACTCTCAGGGAAAAACTCTCTGGGGGCTGAGACGTACTCTCAGGGAAAAACTCTCTGGGGGCTGAGACGTACTCTCAGGAAAAACTCTCTGGGGCTGAGACGTACTCTCAGAGAAAACTCTCTGGGGCTGAGACGTACTCTCAGGAAAAACTCTCTGGGGGCTGAGACGTACTCTCAGGGAAAAACTCTCTGGGGGCTGAGACGTACTCTCAGGGAAAAACTCTCTGGGGGCTGAGACGAAGACTCTGGAAACAGTTCTGGCGCTGAAGCGAAGACTCTGGAAACAGTTCTGGCGCTGAAGCGAAGACTCTGGAAACAGTTCTGGCGCTGAAGCTAAGACTCTGGAAACAGTTCTGGCGCTGAAGCGAAGACTCTGGAAACAGTTCTGGCGCTGAAGCGAAGACTCTGGAAACAGTTCTGGCGCTGAAGCGAAGACTCTGGAAACAGTTCTGGCGCTGACACGAAGACTCTGGAAACAGTTCTGGGGCTGACACGAAGACTCTGGAAAACAGTTCTGGGGCTGACATGAAGACTCTGGAAAACAGTTCTGGGGCTGACACGAAGACTCTGGAAAACAGTTCTGGGGCTGACACGAAGACTCTGGAAACAGTTCTGGGGCTGACACGAAGACTCTGGAAAACAGTTCTGGGGCTGACACGAAGGCTCAAGCAGAGAAACACCGGCAAGAGCACGGACACAAACTCAGGCAGGGGAAAAACCGGCAAGTGCACGGACAAAAACTCAGGCAGGGGAAAAACCGGCAAGTGCACGGACAAAAACTCAGGCAGGGGAAAAAATGCAGGAGCTCTGGGGTTGCGGAGTCTCAGCTTAGACCAGGTCATTCTGTCACGGGGTGCTGGCCCAGGGGAAGGGAAAGACTCCAATGCAGTAACCCAGACTCCAAATAAAACGTAAACAAAAATTTATTTAAGATAAACAGAGGAGCATACAAAAATCCAAAACCAAAACTCTCCCAGAACAGAACAGGCAAAAATCCAGAGATAATAAAAATACAAAAACACAACGAACTAGAAAACTTCAGAGGCAAAAGAAAACACAGACCAAACTTACGGGTGACGAAGACAAGGAAAATGACAATGTGACAATATGACAGGTGAAACATATTAGGGCGGAGCAGGTAATCACACAGGAGGGAAAGACACAAGGCAGGAAGTCAAGAATAGACACAGACAAGGGCAAGGCATATCAAAATAAAATCCATGAAATACAACACAAACTGGAAACAATAAAAAACAGACATGAATCCTGACACTGAGAGGGACAGGTTGACGGCGTCGTTAATTGATCGTTGCTACGCTAACGCCGCTCAGGTAGTGGCATTAGCTAGCAATATGGCCTTTCTAGCGGGCTCCTTGGACAGACTCACGCACGAGCGGTCTGCACTCACGCCGAGGAAATAGACGAGGTTCAGACAACAGCAGCTGCTCTCCTGAGGATGTCCCAAGCTTTCGCTGTGGATGGGGGCCGCACCATGAGCGCGCACAACTCGGCGCAAGACACCTGTGGCTCGGCTTGTCTTCCTTGAAGGAACAGGAGCAGAGACGTATCCTCGGTCTGCCGCTTTCCACCTCATCCCTGTTCGGCCCTGACATACAGTCTCTGGTAGAGCGACTGGAGTCAGCCTCCAAAACCTCTCAACAGCTTGCTCCGCATCTCCAGCCGAGGCGCGAGCGGCACGACATGTGGCGCCGTCGTGCTGACTGGCGACAGGTATTCGCAAGACCCGGGAGCGAGTGAGGGTCCGCCCCACCGTTGCCGCTACTGACCCTGCCCCTACGCCTCGTAGCGCAGAGCGGGAAACTCCGGCAGCAGAGGAAGTTTTCAACGGAGGAGGGGCGCTGGCTCCCGCTCTCATATGTCTTCCTGTAATGATAATCATGTTAATAAAGGCCGCAGGGCCGTTACTTCTCATTAAAAGAGCAAGCTTCAGAATCATCCCTTTCAGCTCCCTATAGCCTGCTCCTTCCACCACGCCGCAGGCGGATTGTGCTTGGCTTAGGTGGGTCCGGCGATTTACCGCAGTATCGGCGCTCTCATTCCCCCAAGGGAGGGGCGTAAGAGGCGCTCTCCTGCGCCGCTGGTAACTCAAATGCGGCTGGTAAACGGCCCAGGTTTCACTCTGCAACCGCCAGGAGCGGTGTGCAGATAGTGGGGGCCTTGGGCTCGCCCCCTCCTTTATCTAGGCAGCGCCAAGTTTTGGCCTACGAGAGCAGGGATGTCAACTGTGGCCTGCTACCCCTGGCTACACAGGCAGCTACTAGGGGTGCCCCACCTGGAGGAGTGGGGCAGCCCCTTCAGGGGAGCCCCGTCCTCCCGATGTACTCAGGACCTAGGGGTTCTAGCTCAGTCAGCAACCTACCCCCAGCCACTCACACAACCCCAGCAGGGCCCCTCCTGAGATGGTAGGGCAGCCCTTTCGGGGCCCCTGCATCCCGAACATCTAGTGGGGTTTGGGACGGCGGGCGGGCCAATGCTTCCTCCTGTTCAGGGCATGGTGCGTCCCCTATCGCACTTCCTCGAGGCGTGGACACGCCTTCTCGCCCCTCTATCGCCCTGGCTGGACAGGACATTGAGGAGAGGCTACGCCCTGCAGTTTGCTCGCCTACCCCCTCCCTTCTGCGGTGTCCTTCGCACACAGCTCACAACTCAGGCAGCACACAAGGCCCTCCAGGAGGAGGTCCTTTCTCTCCTACAGCGTATTGCAGTTTCGGAGCTGGACCAAAGGGAGGTGGAGACAGGGTTTTACTCCCTATTTCTTGGTACCAAAAGAAACGGGGAGTGAGGCCGATCCTGGACCTGCGCATTCTGAACCAGTATGTGGCCACCAGGAGGTTTCGCATGTTAACTATCAAGCACCTCCTGGAGAATGTCCGCCCGGGATTGGATGACCTCAATCGACCTGACGGATGCCTATTTTCATGTCTCCATCCTACCGAGGCACAGAAAATTCCTCAGGTTTGCCATCGGAGATCGGTGTTTTCAGTTCAACCGCCTCCCGTTTGGCTACTCCCTCGCCCCATGCACTTTCTCGAAATGCGTGGAGGCGGCACTGGAGCCGCTACACCGTCAGGGTCTCAGGATCCTAACTTACATAGACGACTGGCTCATCCTTGCTCCCTCACGCCAGAGGGTCATGGAGCAGACGGACAGAGGGCTGCGTCACATCTTGGAGCTGGGGTTCGTTGTGAACCAGGCCAAGAGCTCATTGTTGCCAGCCCAACAGGTGACGTACCTGGGACTGGAATTGGATACAGAGACCATGCGCGCACGTCTCTCCATGGGGAGACAGGTGGTGCTCAGGAGTTTGGCCCAGAAGCTGGTGGTGGCCCAATCGGCCCCGTCTTGTCTGGTCCGGTCACTACTGGGCATGATGGCAGCAGCTCACCTGGTGGTACGCATGGGGCTCCTTCATATGAGACGGCTCCAACGCTGGTTTGCTCGGCTCCGATTGCATCCCAGGCGGGACAGACAGACACGGGTCTCACTGTCCCCGGGGGCTCGACAGGATCTGGAATTCTGGCTCACCCCGAATCGACTCCAACTGGGAGTGCGCATGGGATGCATCCCACACTATGTCGAGGTGTTCACGGACGCTTCACTCACCGGATGGGGCGGGACCTTGGGCCGGCTCGCAGTGGGCGGGGCCTGGGAGTCAACGCTATCTCATATCAACGTACTGGAGATGGTAGCGGTGCAACGAGTGCTTCTGCACTTTGCTCCAAGCCTGAAACGAGCATGTTATGGTCAGGTCGGACAACACGACAGTTGTGGCCTACCTAAACAGGCAGGAGGGACCAGGTCACCCCTCCTGCATCGGAGATCAGCAGAGATTCTAATGTGGGCAGACACACACCTGGCCTCCCTAAAGGCGCGGCATGTGCCCGGGACACTCAACGCAGGGGCAGACAGGATGTCCCGGGTGGCCCTCACGCGACGAATGGGGCCTGGCGCCCAAGGTCGCACAACAGATCTGGCGCCAGTTCGGTCGGCCTGTGGCCGACCTGTTCGCCAGTGCAGAGAACGCACAGTGCCCACTCTGGTTCTCGCTCAGGTCATCAGACGACCCACCGCTAGGGGTGGACGCGCTGGCTCAGGAGTCGTGGCCCAGAGGCCTCCTCTATGCCTTCCCGCCATCACGCCTCTTGGCCCCTCTGCTTCACAGGGTGAGGTCGCAATGCCTTCACATCCTGGTGGTGGCGCCGGACAGCCCGGGTGCCATATGGTACCCGGACCTAGTGCAGTTGGCAGTGACGGAACCGTGGCCTCTCCCCGACCAACCAGACACACTGCTGCAGGCCCGGGGCTCCCTGCAGTCCCGGCCATTTCTTCCCCGCAGACTCCTAGTCTGGAGGTTGAAAGGGGGAGACTTATGAGTATAGGACTTCCCCCGGCAGTGGTGTCCACCATCCAGTGTGCTAGGGCACCTTCCACAGCCAGGGCATACGGCAACCGCTGGCACCTCTTTGCCACTTGGTGTGGGGACAGGAGGTTGGACCCCTGCAGTTGTTCAGTCAATGTAGTCCTGGAATTCCTACAAGGACTTCTGGATAGTGGTCGTGCCGCATCAACTCTGGCAGTGTTTGCGGCAGCCATCACGACGGGCCATGAGGGATTCGGACGCTTCTCGGCTCGTAGTCACCCTTTGGTTAAGCGATTTCTTCGAGGTGCACGCAGGGTAAGACCCCCCTCTAGGCAGGTGGTGCCCCCCTGGGACCTTCAGACAGTGTTGGATGGCCTGTCTGGACCTCCTTTCGAGCCTTTGGAGCGGGCGGAAGTCCGGCTGCTCTCCTTCAAGACCGCCCTTCTGTTGGCGTTATCCTCAGCCAAAAGGGCTGGGGACCTGTGCGCCTTGTCAGTTCATCCTTTGTGCATGTCGCTCAGTGGGGATGGAAACCTGGTTCATCTTTGGCCCAACCCAGCCTTTCAGCCAAAGGTTATCACCTCGTCCTTCCGGTCCAGGATGATCAGGATTAGAGCTCTCTGCCCCACCTCTGAGGGGTCAACAGCAGATGCGCGTTACTCATGCTGTGTCCGGTCAGGGCTTTGCGCTGCTATGTGGAGCGCACAGCGGGCTTTCGGGCATCAGACCGCTTATTTGTGTGCTTCGGGGCCAGAGGGCGTGGGACCCCATTGTCGGCCCAGCGCTTGGCACATTGGATTTGTGGGGGTATTGGGGCAGCATACGTGGCTCAAGGCCGCCTCCCCAGCTTTGGTCAGGGCACACTCTACCCGAGGGGTTGCCACGTCGGTGGCCCTGTGCAGGGGTGTCTCCGAGAGGATATATGCTTGGCGGCATCTTGGTCCTCTGTGTCCACTTTTGTGCAGTCCTATCTCATGGGCGTGTCTGCGTGCACTGTCACTCACTCAGTGTTGAATGGAGGCCGGAACCCCATTCAACACAACACGTTCGACTGTCTAATACCGGATGTGTGCGGCCCGTGTGCTCTTGGGAGAGGCGGTCACGGGCTTGGCGGGCTGGAGGGACGCTCTTGGGAGAGGTAGTCTATTCCCCAACCATAGACACTAGGTCTTAGAGTTTATACATGGTGCCAGGATGCTCTTGGGAGAGGCAGTCCTGGGCATGACTTGGTAAAAAAAAAAAAAAAGACAGGTCGGTGTCAGATGCTCTTGGGAGAGGCGGTCTAGACACCAAGGTCTGGGGTGGGGTGTGCTTGGCTGCTCTTGGGAGAGGTGGGCCTGCATTGCTCCTTAGGATGTTTGTTTCCGCCAATCGTTGTGAACCTGTCCAGCTGGGAGTACATTGATCTCCTACGGCAGGTAACCAATAGCGAAGCCCGTAGGTGGGCGGAGCACACACGAAGTAGAAATTATAGTTACCTGATGTAACTACAGTTTTACGAGTGTGTGCGTAGCCCACCTACTTTCAGGCCCAGCTGAACTGTTCCCTCATTTGAGCTGGTTCGAAGAAGGAAGAGTGTTGGGCGAGGGGGTTTATATAGCCCCTGAGGCTGTGCCAGTACGCTGGCATGATTGGTGCGGTGGGTGCTTTGATCTTTCTCAGAGGGCTGGCTGGCTCCAGAGAGGTAACCAATAGCGAAGCCCGTAGGTGGGCTACGCACACACTCGTAGAACTGTAGTTACATCAGGTAATTATAATTTATATAGGCTATATATCATCATCATATATCATAATATAAATACGCACTTTGCTCTGATTTTAGTCAGCCTGTTTGGAGACGTCAAATGTAGATATAAAATATGCTATAGCTGAGCAACATTTTAAATCATGAAGGTAATAATAAAAGGCTTACTTGTCAGGAATTATATCCTCCGCTGGATCCAGACGTTCTTCATAATGCAAACATTCATCATCTGAGTCATGTCCTTCCTCTGAGGAGAAAGTAGCCTCTTCGCCGCTGTCCATGACCATCCGAAGTGCTTCTTCACCCGTGTAGCGTGCCATCATCCAAACGCGCAGAAAAAAGTAAGTAGTTCTATGATGAAACTTGACGTTTTATGTCATTTCTCGGGGGCGTGTACGTGATTACCTGGCTCACCTCAGTTCATTTCCATATGAACAGCGCTAAGAGGGAGCGGGAACACATTATCTATAATGAGACGATACAGGAGAAACTGGACCAGTCCTTACGTTCATATAAATTACATAAAAATAGATTATTTGTTTTTTACTTGAATCTGTTTATTTAAAAGTAGACATTTCAAGCTTTCTATACATATATTTATCTTGTATTTGAGGCAAGTATTCGCTGAGATTCGGGATGTTTCATTTCTGTGAAGAGAGGTGACAGAGACAGAGATGGCAGATAACGCACTCTGTTTATTTTCTTTATTTTACAAAAGTACAGCGTTTTGTTTTTATCATGAGTGTATACAAAAAAAAGTAGACCCTTTACAGATTTGATTGATGTGTTGCTCTTATCTGTACGATCAAAACTGGAAGTGCAATTTAAGTTATTTTCGGCGTTATCAGGAGATTAAGCGCAAAACGCAGATAATGCGTTAATCGACTCAGAGGAAGGATCTGTGTGTGAAGTACAAAAGACCAGGTAAATTGGTGAATTAGAGGAAGTCATTAAAAATGTTAGTAATTATGAATGCATTGTAATTTCTGCTAAGGTGTAGCCTTAGTGAGTGTATATTAGGAGCAGGATAATATCTCGCCCCATTCATTCAGATAACCTTTTCCATAAAGGTTATCAGTTATACATTTTCTTGCCTTGAACCTGAAGAATCTGAAGACGCATGTATTTCAGAGCCTCAGTGTAAGCTGATGTTCCTTTTTCCTCCTGACAATTTGTTAAAATCGGGTTCAATTAGACCTGCTACAGAGTTTGAACATTAATTGTTGTGCATTGTGGCAGTATGTTTATGACACAGACTGTAATATATTACATTATACAGACACTCTTTTCATTTGTGTACTACTATATTATGAGTTTTATTGGCTGGCTGATTTTGTTAGATGTCTATTTTGTTTAGTCATTGTGCTGATGGGTTTTGGGTATTTACTAAGTCTAATAGAAAGGCTAGATTGACCTACAAGTTAATTATTTTATCAGAGGGAGTTTCCTACCCTTTCTAGTTTACAGCACTGTTTTTTTATTTAACAAAAATAAATAACATAATTGTGATCTTTGTTGTAGTTTCTACACTGTTGTCATTGGGTGAAGTGTCTCACATGATTTTTATTTTCAGAAGCAGAGGGTGTTTCCTCATGAAGAGTAGAATATAGCTCTAGTTTAGTACTTCTGATGAAAAATAAGAGTAGACTGTTAAACAGAGATGAGCCCCATGCCCTTTTATTTTTGTTTTAAAGAACACTAAATATCCAGCTTGATAATATATTTAATAAACTTTTGAGAGAAAAACTCTGAGTATATATTTGTAGATCTATACTTGGATCTATTGGATCTATACTTGGATCATGATGCAGGCCTTCTACAGAATCCATGAGTGGATGACTCTGATCCACAAAACCCACACCGTGTTCACTCGACTTCAAGGATTTACCTTGAAGATGAAGGGGGCAACGCTGAAATCTGTAAACTTAAATTAGACTTGTATTGTTCTGCCTTTGGTCTTGTCTACAGCTTTTTCTGATTTCAATTGGGATTAGTAAATAAATTGAAAATCAAAAATTATTTTTTTATCCAAGTTTTCTAATATTTATAGTTTCTCCTCAATCGCTTTAACACATTTCTCCAACCCAAATCTAAAATAAATTCTATTAAAAACCCACAATGACACAATCCTAAATGAACAAAATACTTTAGAACTGCTTTTAAAGCATGCATTTTTATAAAAATCCATGCACACGTTTAGTCATTTCACACTACCAATGAAAACTGCTGTTCTCAGTGAGTTAGTGCAGTAAGCATTGTTTTCATACTTTGGAAGATAATGAATATTGTAAAAACTAAAAGCCTTTGTCTTGCACCATTGAAACGATTATAAATATAGCTTTTAACATTGTGCATTTTAATAATTCCCATAAAATTTATGTTTTTCTGGACTACAGTTCTGGTACTTTACCCTTCTAGCATTGAGTTTTTATATCTCTCTCGTTGACGTCACTGTTTTTTCTTTACATATTTTACTAAAAATAGTGATATTGGAACATGCCTATAATAAATAAAAACAACAGATAGCTGCCTTGTATATTACAGAGCCTCACAGTTTAGCTGGTGATTCCTGAGGGAGTAATATCTGGTTTAGCCTGGTCTGACACACAGTATATGCCCATCCATTGGGATGCATGGTGATAACACATATTCAAAACATTAGTTTAATCTTTCCATTGGCTTCCAACAGGTTAAAACGACTAGAGTCCTTTGTTATTACATTACATTGGTATTGAGTTTCAGTTGATAATGATGCTCTTAATTTGTGAAACCGTTTAAGTTATTATTTGTCAAGGCCATTTACTGAATCTGAATAATCTTTTGAGGTAAAAAGGAGCAACAAATTACTAACCAATGTTTGTCAATGCAAGGCGAAACTGACAATTGTTTTGGAAATGCACAGACCAGTTTGAGTTCACACTTCTGAGATGTCACTGAGTTGTTGATCTACAGAGCTATCGTTGTGAGAGGGGTTTGGGGGATGGCTGGTGAACAGTGCTCAGTGGAGGTGGGGTCATTTAAATATTGACCTTTGTCTATAACCTGGTCATTTACTTTGAGTCGTTTGCCAGTCGTCAACATGGTACCTGCATTGTCTTGTCACTAATGGTCCTGTCCAGGCAGAAGTATGGTCATTCCCTGACTAATCATCATAAAACTTCCCAGAATGCAGTTTAGTGAAAAATTATTTAAACCAAATACTATGATAAATTGCAGGAGCTCTTATCTAATAATCTCAAGCCAAGATCCTGATATAACACTTCTTAGTGTTAGTAATTTATAAGAAAATACAATTCGAAATTTTAACAGATGTGCATACCTTTTTTCTAATAGAATCTGTTACTATTGAATCATTGCATGTGTATGTGTGAGATTTACGACTGTAGACATAATTCTATTACTAATATTAAGTATTAAGATGTACTAGGGTAAAAAAAAGAAGGTTATTTTGTTAAATCCATTTTATCTGAGTGACTCAATTTGCTTAGATAGGCAGCAGGACATACGTTTATAAATATAATGAATAAAAATATATGACACTGCAGTAAATAGCTGCAAGAACATATACACTTCACACTACACGATCTGACCCTCTTTCAAGTTACGTTGTACTCTAGACCAGTTTTGCCGCAACAAGTTGGGACTTTCTCTGAGACTAAAAGGTATCTGTATCTTTGTCCATGTTCACTCTGGACATGAATTTGGACATTCTCATACAATACAAATAAACAGGACCGGACTCAGTCTCTTGGAATTAGAGACGAAACGTCTTCACCTTGAAAACTGAGTGCTTTTACTTAAACCTTTTTTTTAATACAGATTAACAAATAATTCCTCCTTTATACAAGTGTATTTATATACACAATTACAACAATACAATTGGATATAATATTAAAGAGTAAGTTGACTATTTATTAGGGTTATTTTGGAGTTCTTTGTTGATATATTGTGATGGCAGGACTCTAAAGGCCTGTTCACACCGGGACGAATTTCACGCGATATTCGCCGACGCTTTAAACCTCGTGACTAAACAAAGGGCGCCAATGTGAGTGTTCACACCGACGCAAAAACGCCACGCGTAAAAGCTTAATTTTTTTTTACAAATGCCTCAGGTTTGTTTTTTTGGTTTGACACGCCGCATCAAAAACTATACGACCAATTAGATTAGCGCTGTTGCTCACGTGTCTGGAGCTTCTGAAGTTACAGTAAAACACAACTTGGGGGTGCTCAAACACAAAACGGTCTTGCCGAGCACACATACGTAACGGCAAAGAAGATATACGCCAAGTAGCGTCTACACTGCCGGGAAGAAACAGTTAACCTTTGTTTTCAAGCTCTCCAAAAGTCCAAGAAAGATTTGTTCAGGTCTGAGTGATTCAATTTGCTGAAACGGGCAGGACATGTTTATATAAAGTTTAAATAAATAAAATGTATTTTGTATCAGTCCTGCCAGCACAAGTTGAAGAAGGCAACTTCCTTTTGAGATGGGACTTACCGAGAACAGAATCTGTATCTCTGGCCATGTTAACTCTGGACTTTAATCTGGACTGAGAACAGCTTTGTCTTTGTGCGATTGTAACCAAAACAATTTACAATTTTATGTTAAGTAACACCATAAGTAACAGCTTCTTTAACTTGTGCATTTAAATATTGATGACAATAATTCCTCACTTAGACATGAATTGTCAGCTGAGACATTCACACCAGAACCCAGACATGAGTTTCTACAATACGCTTATGATATTACAGTTACATTTAGTCATTTAGCAGACACTTACAAGTGAGGAAAAGAATGGAAGCAATTTCAAAAACACAAGGTAACAAAAAGCACAAGTGCACAAAAACTAGTCAGTTAAAACCTAGCACAGTACACAAAGCTAAGAATAAGAATATTTTTATTTTTTTTAAGAAAAGGAGGAAGTAGAATTTAGTGTTTGTCAGTCAGGTGTTGACAAAAGAGATGTGTTTTCACGCGTTTTTTAAAGATGGCTACAGAATCTGCTGATCTTGTAGCAGCAGTAGATCATTCCACCAATGTGGAACAGATCCAGAGAAAGTACGTGAGAGTGATTTTTTCCTTTTTGGGATGGTACCACCAGACATTGTTCATTAGCAGATCGCAGGGATCTGGTGGGGACATAGGTCTGCATTAGTGAGTGAAGATATGAGAGGGCAGAGCCAGTGGTGGTCTTGTAGGCCAAGAGCATAGCTTTGAACTTAATGCGGGCATCAACCAGGAGCCAGTGTAACCTAATGAAGAGAGGAGTTATGTGCGCTCCTTTGGTTCTTTAAAGACCACTCTTGCCGCTGCATTCTGGATCAGCTGCAGAGGTTTGGTTGTGCAGGCAGGAGTCCAACCAGTAGAGCATTGTAATAATCCCCTTTGGACAAGACAAGAGCCTGGACTAGGATTTATGAGAGTGCTCTGAAATGGAAAGGTCTAATGAAATAACTTTCATACAAATACAGTAAATTATTGTATGTTCTGATCTAATAAAATCAGAGAAGCAAAGTATAAAAAACAAGAACAGATTTGCCAAACACCCAGAAAGATTCACTTGTTTTATTCAGACCTTAAGCAAAGAAGTTCTGACTGGTCGCATTCCTGGAAATGAAACTGAAATGTCCACAGTGTATAACAGTAGGAGGTGTCTACAAAGAAATACAGAGAATCATTATGTTGAATGTATTTTAGGAAATAATGACAAATCTTGGGCCCTGTGTTTTACTGATGTCTATCACAGTTTGTGGCACAAAAAAATTGCCAAATCTCTCTTATCTCCTGAACTGGAATATTCGTGGATCATGATGCAGGCACTTTGGCCTTGTACAGAATTAATGAAGGGATGATCCACAAAATACATACCGTGTTCACTCAACCTCTTGAAGAGAAGGTCAAAGCAAAAGCACCTAGACTCATTTTCAAGGTAAAGATGTTTTGTCTCTAATTCCAAGAGACTTTATCAATTCTGAGATCAACCGGTAAGAGAGCTGAGCTTTAATCTCTAGACGGAGCGGTTTGACATGAAACTAAACCTGATAGGACCAGGCTGTTCTCGCCTCATAGTCGTTAGCTATAAAAGGGCAGAGTGACTCCTGATGTGAGAGTTAATAAAGGCTCAGGTGAGTTGTCAGTGTCACTGTTCCATTCAGGTGTTTTTGTTGTTCTTGAGTGAAACTGTTCTTGAGTGAAACTGTTTTTTTTTTGTTGTTCTTGAGTGAAACTGTTTTTATTTACACTGTTGTAAATACTATGCAACATGAATTAAAAGCCAACTCCTCTGTTTAGGAGGGCTTTTCCATTTTAACAAAAATGGCTTGTACTGCAGGGGGCTGCAGACTCAGGTACACCGGGATTGGCCCTTCTGTGCTGATACATCCTCTTGTGAAGCTGTAATTGCGTTTCTCTGACATAAGTGTCACTACACTCTTCGCTACACTGAACTGCATAAACCACATTATAGGAGGATCTTGTCTTTAGGGTGGACAAGGTTTTGAGAGGACCGAACGTTGTGTTTGTAGAAAAGCCAGTTTTTCAGACAAATCAGACATTTAAGGGATAACTACAACCGTCCCTTTTTCCTCTGGTTCCTGTCTGTTTTGTTTCTGTGTCCTCTTGGTTTTGTTGAATGTCCATCTGGGGTATCCACAGTCTCTCAGGGCTTTACGGATGTGTTGTTCTTCTTTCTGTTTCCCTTCTGCGGCTGCGGAAACTTCTTGTGCTCTGTGCTGAAGAATAGCGTCCTGATGACTCCCAGCTTGTGCTGCACAGGGTGGTGGGAATCACACATCAAATATTGATTTGTGTTTTGGCTCCTCTATAAACTTCTACGTAGTGACCTGTTCTCACAAATAACCACTGCACAGTCTAAGAAGGCCAGGCTGTTATCTATGGCATTTTTTCACGGGTGAACTTGTTGTTCTTGTCTTCAAGATGACCTGGATGACTGAGAATGTTCATAGACAAACTAAATTGATGGCATTTCAGTGAAATGCTCCACATCTGCCTTGATGCCCATAGAACATGAGCTGCCTGTAATAGATAATGGGTTCAGGTGGAGTAGTTGTAAGTTTAGGAGGTTGGGTGGATAGAACCAGTTCTGTGTGATGTGTGACAACGGCTTTCATTTAATTAATATTGATTAATCACATGCAGGGCTGGTGCCTAATTCAGCAACCAAATGCTGAGGAGACAAACTAATGTTTAAAAAGTCAGCTCATTCATGGGATTTTCGCATTAAGATGAGGCGCACAAGGTTGAGTTGATTACATCTGTGCATTGTCTGAGTTGCCCCGCAGAAGTGACACGTCTTTCCCTGGTGGTCTAGTGGCTAGGATTTGGCGCTTTATATATAAATAAAATATAAATTATTAGTACAATTAAATAATGCAGAGAAAAACATTTAATTTCTTTAAAGTTCTGAAAACATCCTAGTTTTCAGTCCATCAAATAGATGGACTAACTGTGCCGCGTAGTTGACAGAATTTGAATCTATGCGGGGAAACCCCAATAGATTTCAAGTCCATCGCCAACTTCTTGGTGCTTCTATACTATTACATGTGTAGGAATGACCCATTTGGGTGTTTCAGGGAGTGCAGAAGATTATCCGTTAGCCTCCTGAACCCTCCTCTGTTCAGGTGTGGGCCCTTTCCTTTGAACAGGTCTACACATTGCCAAAACAAGTTGAAGTTATCAATAAAGTGTACCCCTCTTGTCTCACAGGCCATGGACAGCCATGTATTTAGTGCAAGCAGCCGACTAAATTTATTTATCCTTCTGTCGATGTTTAAGAACAGTGCACCTCCACTACTGAAGTGATTTGTCAGAACTGCTCAGAACAGACTTCTAGGACAACTAGGTCCACGAGTCGAAATGACTGCAGATTACCCAAAAGAAGCTCTGCCTTTGCACAGACAGCCTTCTCATTCAAAGAGGACATAAAGGACTTTTTCATTTTAACAAAAATGGCTTCCAGCACACCCCTCATAAACCATCTGGCCTTTCTGGCCAAAATTTAGACATTGCTGTCCCCTTCAGTTTCAAGGTAAATCGTGCAAGGCTTTTATCTTAAAACTGAAGGGGACAGTGCTGAAATCGGTAAACTTAAATATGAATTGTACTGCCTCTTGACCTTTTTTCTGTATGGAGATAGTTAAATTTTCCCATGCTATTGTAAAAAGTAAAATAAAAAAATATAAAGCTATGTTCTTGCTTTGTGGCTTTATTTAGTCTCAGCCCACATGCTCAGTTACATTAATATACTAGTGTAATAGTATATGATGTACAAATACACAAATTAAAAAAATATATTTTGTTGTTGAAATAGAAATACAATTAGACAGTGATGGTGATTTAAAGAGCACTTGTGAGTTGTGATGGCAGGACTCTAAGGTGGGTGAGGAGGATGCTACAGACCTGAATATTGCCCCCCATGGTAATTTTTTAGCCACACTGATGCTACAATCACTTGAAAAACTAAATACAGTTAGCAGTGTCCACTATTTCCATATGAGTGGTGGGGAGGGGCTGTTTTAACATTGGTGTCAAATTTGATACCCCCCTCCCATTTATGACATGTTTGGAAATATCCTGTTTCATTGTGTGACTGTTTTTGCAAGCTGATAACTTAGACATTTTTTTCAGTATTTAATTTGGAACATTATAATTTTCATAAGGCATTTTGTCCTGGATCTGCTGCCATGAGCTGCCATGAGACAGTTGAGAAAGCTCTGTGATCTTCTGTTGCACTTTGCCTTGCAGTCTGAAGCTCAAAACAATACTTAGCTGTGATAGTTCTATTGAAGGTCATGTATTTAATTGTTTAGGCTTCAAAGCCACACTGTATTTCTATCTAAGATCTACACTTGCAGCCCCCAGCACAGTCTTCAGCATCTTTGAGCCAAATCCCAGTGAGCAGTGGCTCAGTTCAGACAGATCCCAGGAAAACCAGGGATTGTGGAGACATTTTAACTCTAAATACAAGGTGGTGTAGCAGGCCCCAGCAGTAGCACAGGCACGAGGTGATGAAGCAGGCTCCAGCCAGAAGAAGATTCACAGAGGCACAGGCCCAGTTATTTGACATTACCGTGAAGTTTACACATTAAAGCACAAAATGCCCTCCTCCGAGTACATGTGTCCCCGATGGTCGAAAGGGAGGCGGGGGCCTTTATCGCCGCTTACGGCTTTAATTGTTATTATTATTGGTCCTCTACTATTGTCCTTAGTAAATGTGCTGATAAGGGATAAGTTATACAGTTAAAGTCAGACTAGCTTAGACTAGATAACCAGATAATGTTAGAATATGTGCTTTAATCAAACTTTTCAATTGCAAGGCCTAAAGGTTATTGGTTTGTGACCAGTTTGATTTTTTTGTTTTTATTCCAAAAGAGCCGTTGTTGTTGTGAGAAGTGCTCAGTTTCTTTAACCTCTTGATTTACCTTCCAGTCGTTGGCCAGTCGTCAATGAGAGACCTGCATTGTCTTGTCATTAACGCTCCTGCATGAGCTGTGTTAAATCCCACTGGGATGGAGAGGTCCGTAAGCAAAGCTACAGCTGCCCTCAGTGCAGACACAGCTTCACTCAGAGCCTTGTGCTGGTGAAAAACATCATGTTGGCCATTTTAATGGAAGGACTGAAGAAGACTGCACTCCCTGCTGCTCCAACTCAACACAGCTATGCAGGACCTGGAGATGTGGCCTGTGACGTGCTCTGGGAGGAAGAAGAAAGCTGTAAAATCCTGTCTACAGTGTTTGGTTTCCTACTGTAAAGAACATCTTCAGCCTCATTATGAAAAGCGTTGTGTCAAAGATCTTCAGGACAAAGTTCAACAAGAGATCTCTGGACTTAAGACGAAATACACTGAGCTGGAGAAACTTTCACACAAAGATGACCACAACAAGTTTTTAGACAACTTTCAATCTCTGTCCAAACTTAGCGAGACTTCAGACTCGTCCAATGTCAGCAAGACCCCACTCCCTTTTTTTGACATGGTTACAGCAGCTGTGACGGAGGACAGAGACAAACTACAAGACACTTGTCCACTGGATCCAGCCGCCTAAGGTTCAAGCACGACAACAGAAAGCTCCCACATCAGAGGAGCACCCTGTCTGTGCTCAAGTGCATGTCTCAGATCTTCACACTGCTGATGAGGAAAGAAGGTCCGATGTTACGCAGGAGATCAAATCCAACCTGGACAAAGAGGTCATTCCACCAAACTTCTGGATAAACTTTAACAAGACGCCTGTGACTTTTTTAAAATAAATTTTTAGCTGATGCTTTTATCCATCCATTTTTTACTGTTATACAGTAATTATCAGTGTTACAGCCACTGGAGGCAAGGTGGGTTAAGTGGCCAAAGGACACAACAACAGTATGAACTGTGGGGAGAGCGGGAATCAAACCACCTACCTTCCAGTTTAAAGACAACTGCGCTACCCACTGAGCTACTGCCACCTACCGACTTAAAGTGGAAAGAGGCTGAACTTCCGCGGATCACTCAGCCGCTGCATGCAAGACTATGGTTTGGAGGCTGGTCCTATGCTGAGTTCTGTGAGCTGGACAGAAAAAAAACGATGACCCAACAAGTGCTACTTGAAGAATCCTACTAAAATTAAAATTGTTCTTATTTGATGCACTATATACAGCTGCAGACAGACAACATGGCAGTTAACAGTGCAGAGCTCGCTCCAAAGAAAGGCACCGTTTCATCCCACAGAACAAATAACGCCACATTGCAAAGTGTGTTTAACCCTTGTGCACTGATGAGGACAAAAGTGTCCTTTTCAACTTGAATTTTTTTTTGATAACTTGGAGGTTGTTTTGTATTTATCCATGATATTTGGTAAAGGTGTGTATTTTATAACAAATTTTGAAATTTTAAACACAAATCCAATATTACTCTTTTTTTGCACTGTGTAACCTAAATTGTTACACTCTTACCATTTGAGGACAAAAATGTCCTCTTCCAAAACATCGTAAAAATACTATATGTTAATATTTTTTTCTATTTTATATGCCAGTGTATATGATCGCATCCCAAAATATTGTAAAAAAATCACTAAAATATAGCAATATTTTCAGAAATCTGAATGCAAAGTGAAATTTTCTTGGGGGGATTATTAGAGTATTGGATGTGCCATTGATTGGCAATAACATTGATTTTGATGGATTTTATTTTTTTTTTGTAATGTCAGATTTAAAAAAAAAAGTTACACTCTTACCATTTGGGGACAAAAATGTCCTCTTCCAAAACATCATAAAAATAGTACATGTTAATATTTTTTTCTACTTTTTGTTTGCATAAATCTCTTAATCCACTTCAGTCCTAATCATAAATGTCAAATATTGAAATATTTTCACATTTTTAACCCTTTAAATCCCAGTGTATATGATGGCAGCCCAAAATACTTTTAAAAAATCAGCAAAAAATTGCAATATTTTCAATAATCTGAATGCAAAGTGCAATTGTCTTGGGGGGATTATTAGAGTCTTGGATGCGCCATTGATTGGCAATAACATTGATTTTGATGAATTTTAGTTTTTTGTAATGTCAGATTTAAACAAAAAGTTACACTCTTACCATTTGGGGACAAGGTAAAGGGTTAAAAGCCGTTGGTACCAAAGGTAGCAGCACAAGAAATTTATTCCAGCATCTTAAACAGAGGCATGTAGCCAAGTGGGAGGTGTGTGCCTCTCGAAGAGAACAAGACCACAGTTCACACACACCGCTAAAAACAAACTACAATCTTAGAAAGATTTTCGAATTGTAACCCCTATGACAAGAAAGGGCCCCATTGGAAAGCAATCACGGATTCAGTGGTGAAATATATAGCAAAAGATTTGGTGCCCATATACACTGGGTTTATTGACATGATTAAAGTTCTCGACCCCAGGTATGTGCTACCAAGCCAGAAATATTTTGCTAAAGTTGCCTTGCCTCACCTGTACAACAGTACTCGTGAAAATATCGCTAGAGAGCTGGAGGGTGTCGTTTTACTCTGCCACAACGGACCTGTGGTCGAGTCGAACGATGCAGCCCTATATGAGTTTGACTGTGCATTTTATTGATAACTGGACTCGCGCGTCTGCCTTCAGACAGCTTACTTTCCCGATGACCATAAATGTGAATCTTGACAAAGACCGACTCGCCTGTATTACAACAGACAGCGGCACCAACATAATAAAAGCTCTGAGAGACAATGAGTGGTCCAACCTCCAGTGCGTTGGACATAAACTGCACAACGCAATAGGTAAGAGTCTAATGTCTATTCATTCAACAGCCCAATTAATGCATTTTTAATTAATGCAATTTAATGAAATCAATACATATTTCTACAAAATGTACATGCATGATTAATCATAATGGTGTGTGTGTGTTATAAGAATTTTAATTTTAATGTTTAGAGTTACTGGGGCTTACAGTTTTCTTCAGGTCATGTCAAATTCATGTCATGTCCTTCCTGCTAATCCAAGCAGGAAGTAGACATAACTAGACTGAGACATGGCAAACTTCCCGCTGTAAAATTGTACTGTGTCTGCTTTGCTTCTCCTTGCAAGGATTAAAACCTGGCCATTGCTTGTTAAAATATAATCTGTCTCTGTGTCTCTCTGAATAAATATAAGGATATAAATAAATTCCTATAACAGTGTATGTGCATATTATGTGTGTGTGTATGCCCTCGATCATGCCATTGGGGTAAGTTAAAAGGTGGTTGCTACATTTTCCTATAGTTGGAAAAAAGAGGAGAGATGAGTGAAGTACAGGCTGAGCTTGGTCTACCCACTCATCAGCTGGTGACTGAGTCCCTGACCAGATGGAGTTCACGGCAAAAATGATCGAAAGGTTTCTCAAACAGGAGAAGGCCATAGTCCGTGTCCTGGGGTCCGACAAGAAAAGCCGTCATCTTGTGCCCACTTGGCAAGATATTGAGGTTTTAGAGTCTGTAAATAAAGCTGTCAAGGCACTCCAAGATTTTACAGACGCCCTGTCCGGGGAGGCTTATGTCAGTGTCTCCTACATTAAACCAGTGCTGCATTTGTTCAAAAACAATCTCCCACAGCCAGAGGAGGAAGACACAGAACTCACTAAAACAATAAAAAGAAACATAATTCAGTACCTTGATGACAAATACAGTGACCCTGTGAAGAATGAACTCTTGGACATGTCCTCACTTATGGACCCCAGTTTCCGTACAACCTACATTGACCCAGACAAGGTGGAACAAGTCAAGAAAAGAGCTGTCACTGAGCTGATGTCTCTGAGTCTGCCTGCTGAGAAATGTACACCACAACAGCCTGGTCCAGCAGTCCAGGTGAGCCAATAAGAAATTGACTTTAGCTGCTTTCTTCAAGAAGAATGTGCCAGAGTCATCTTCTCACCAATCAGAGGCAGTGAAAGTAGAGACAGAGCTGGCAACTTAACTACTAACCCCAGAGGTAGACCCAGACACTGATCCACTTCAGTGGTGGAAACGTCATGACCCAAACTTCCCAAAGCTCAGTAATCTGGCCAAAAATTACTTGTCTGTCCCTGCTACAAGTGCCCCATCAGAGAGGCTTTTCAGTGTGGGAGGGGGCATTGTTACATGTAACAAACCAGAGGTAGTAGACATGCTTGTCTTCCTGGCTAAAAATGCGTAAAGAAGAATGTTGAAACTAAAGTAATGGATGCAGATGTTTCATTTTGTTTACAATTTCAGGGATTCAGGAAAACTGTTTAAAGTTTTGTTTGCACTTTATGAATACCACTGTGACAAGTATGTATTTTTGTAATAGATCTAATTTTGTCATTTTCATTACATTTATTGAAGTTATTAGAAAACTGATAAGCTACATTTTCACTGTTTACAATGGCAGTGCCTGCCATCTCATTTACAAGCATGTTTTGAGGCTTGTTTCCTGTTAACACTTATGCACAAAGGGGAAATTTAGATCAAACGGCATAAGCAAAAATCAAAACAAAATAAAGAGTACATATGTTTTGAGCAATTTCTTTGTCGGTTGTAGTTTGTTTTTAAATAGAAAAAAAAAAAACGATTAAAATTGAAAATCGGGTTTGGTGTGAAAAAATCTGAAATAATTTTTTTAAGCCATATCGCCCAGCCCTAGGCTCTACCAAAGCACTTTACGTCATGTTTTCCATTTACCCCTTCACACACATATTTACACCTGGGGCTGACAGACAGGGGGGCAACCATACCATAAATTAATGTCTAGTTGATTAATTTTTACGTGCTTTTTATCACAGTACTGCGACACTCATGCACAAAAGGCTGCAACTTGAGGGCAGACTTTGACACTAGATGGCGCAAGAACAAACCATTCCATCAGTGAGCGTATCTAAGAAGTACGTCGAAGTATGGAACAAGTAAATCTCAATAAAGCGCATAGTCTTAAGTCTCCTCCAAAATATATTTGTTGAACGCTTCTACCAAAGTAAAAAAATAGTCATTTACTCACTTCTGGACCACAATAATCTTAATAAAAAAATAAAAACGACATATGTATTGTCAAACACTTGTATCTTAAAGGAGGTAACTTATGTGTCTTTTAGGGACGATGCTAGGTCAATGTGTGCCAATTATCACAAAAACACTTTTAGTACATATTTGCTCTAGTAGTGTTGTTAGTCAGACGCCTCGTAGTCTTGCAATTAAATATAGAGTAAAATAAAGCTACATAATGAACAGTTTGTGGACAGTAAAGTAACATATTCAGTTTGACCAAGTCATAAAAATCTGTGAATAATTCGTGTTTTTCGCTACCATCATGAACAAATCTGCCAAGTCCTTGCAGCATTAACACAACTCTGGTATGTAGTTAGTTAGCAGATATTACATGGCTTTTATCTTAAGTTAGCAATAAAGTGCTATATTTAGCTAATAATTAAATTGATACTAAGTGTTGAAACATTGACACTTTAATATAAAAAAGCCCAGAGAGTTTTTGATACTGTTTAGACTCTTCATTAAACATATCATTTTTATTTATGATTTATTTTTTATCCTCTCAGGACTACAAGGTAGTTGTATCGCTACTGCTTTGTTGTGATGTTTAATGTAAAGTTGCCTAATGTATCATCTTTTTTAATGTAGAGCCTAAGATGTTAGATGATGTACAGTGTTAATACATTCTCCAGCTATAGGCCTACATATAGAAACAGGGCCTAACAGCAAGGTGAATTTATATAGGCTCTATGATTGTATTAAAAAGTGATTATTGTGCTTATGTGCAAACTAAATACAGCATTTTAGGATACAGTACAATACAGCAGTCCGTTTTGACTTTAAACATAAACACGGTTTATTTCAAGCAAAGTTTAAAATGTAAGTACATTATCATTGTAGGTGCAATATTAAATATAGCCAGCTAACTTTATTGAGTGAGGGGACAGCTACATAACAAATTTAAAGTGTGTAATTGAGAGCAGTTGTCATTAGGAAAAACCTGTAGAAACTATTTTAACAGCAATTATAATTATATAGGCTCTAAGGCTATTTTAAACTGGATTTGGTAAAGTTATTATTGGTTAGGCTACATCATTATTGTCATTGTAATATATTCAATCTGGACTGGTTCACAATGAAATAGTTTACAGACAACTTGTTAACAAGTAGTGTATCAAGCCAACATAAGTCAGATTATTTATTTGTCTTTATAAAGAAACACGTGTACTTCCTACAGTGTAATGCTTTTCTTTATTTACAGTTTAATCATAAGTTTAAGTAACTGAGTTAATATAAATTGAATAAGTCTGAATATAAAATAGATTTTAACAACTCGATTCAGAAACGTATGTACTTGAGCTACAACAAAAGGATCTGGTAAGTATTGATATTAATTGATTATTTTTGTAAAAATAAATAGCACATGCACTGCAGGAATAAGCCCCACAGTGGAGGCACACACCTGTTTGCAGGTGGAGCTTAAATAAATGTAATGCAAATATGGATCAAAGAAACTTTTTGGTTTGTTTCAAAGCAACATGAACTCTCTTGTGTCCTAAGCCTATTCTACAACAAAATGTTTCAATGACTGTTAATTCTTTAACATGACTCCAACTCCCTCTGCCTTTAGATTTTTCTCCTGCAGCCGACACTGTGTTCATCCACAGAAGAGTTTGGTAAAAGATACTCAGCTGGTTAGTGCTTTAAGTCTGTATTAATTATATTTCATATATGATCAGACCCCAAACTATCTCAACAAAAGAAGTCTGTAAATTATATCTATTGAAAAGAGCATATGTTATTCTCCAACGTTTACCAGTGAGCTGTGAGCTTTTTGACCACATTAAGAAAACTGAAAGAAAAACTTCCAAGATAAAAGTTTTTTTGTACAAAGTGTTTATTGAAAATAAAAATGTCTATTAAAAACATGTACAAAAATGTTCATGCAGCTTCTCATCTAGAAACAAATATTACCTATATTGCAGAATATGTGTACAGATACTGTAACTATCTTAGATTGCAGATCTCAGCACAGTCCGCAACATCTTTGAGCCAAATCCCAGTGAGCAGTGGCTGAGTGAATGTGGTCTGGACTCTGTGGATGAGAGTCATTTCTTGCGTGACACTGTAAAAGGACAAAACGCCTGCATCATAATCAACAAAAATTCCTATTTTGTTGGAAGGGGGAGCTGTAATAGTGGTGCTAACTCTGTTATACCAAAATATAAAACCATCTTTGTAGCAATCTAAAGCCCAAGAGTTTGTATTATTCCCAAAACTGCACTCATCGGAAGGTCCTTCTTTCCTAATGTTTTTGTAAGCCACAGCAACAGAAAAGTAATCCTCAAATCTCCCCTTCACTTCCAGGTAACAACGACCGATCAGAGTCTCTTTGCTTAGCACCTGAGCAAAGTCAGTGAATCGTTCTGGGTGATGGCAGTGCTCCTGGTCCTGGTTCATGTATCTTACAATGTTGTTCTCTGTGCTCAGTGAAAGCAGCGAGTGTGCTGTATTTGGATCTAGTGTTACGTTGCAAGCATGTCTCAAGAATTCAGTTCTTGTTGGATGATTTTGTAGCTGGACAACAAAATGTAAAGTGTCCAAAAGCTCTGGACGGAAACCATTTGCAGTTTGTACTGGGAAGTTCCCTTGTGGTAGAGCTAACCACTCTTCTGTGTCCAATTGTGAGTGCATTTCCACTTGATGAAGGGCAGGCCAAGTGTCTGTTGGCAAAATGTCTTCCTCTGATGCTGGTACTATGTCTTCTTCTGCTTCATATGTAGGTTCATCCAGGAAAAAAATGTCTTGTAGTTTGTCCCTGAGCTCTGCTACAGCAGCTGTAAGCACATCTAAGAAAGACAGTGGGGCTGTCTCACTGCTGGATGAGTCAGAAGCTTCACAGAGTTTAAACAGCGATGGAAGTGTGTGTAAAAACTGGTTATGGTCCTCAGTCTGTGAGAGTTTCTCCAGCTCAGTGTATTTTCTCTTCAGTCCAGCGATGTCCTGTTGAAGTTTGTTTTGGATGTCTTTTACACGACGCTCTTCGGATTCCTGTTGAGATCTGATTTTTCTCCTCACTTCAATCCTCCTTCTCGACACCAGAAAATTTATCCGTGTAAAAATCCTTTCACTCTCTTCGACAGCTCTATCAGCAGAGTGGTTGACAACATTTGCACCTAGTTGTAGTGTGTCTATTTCTTTCTGTTTGTCATGAATTACCTGTCGGATTTTCTGCCTACTGTCTTGTAAAATTCTTTGCATCTCAGTCTTTTCTGTTGCAGCTGACACTGTGTCATGCCCCTTGTGTTCATCCAGGGAGCAGAGGTAACAGATACACTGCTGGTCAGTGCAACAGAACATCTTCATTACTGCGTTGTGTTGAGAGCAAATGTTGTCTTGAAGGTTCTCAGAGGGGTCAATCAGCTTGTGCTTCTTTAATGCAACCACTTCATAATGAGGCTGAAGATGCTCTTTACAGTAGGAAACCAAACATTGTAGACAGGATTTTACAGCTTTCAGCTTCCTCCCAGAGCACATGTCACAGGCCACATCTTCAGGTCCTGCATAGCTGTGTTGCGTTGGAGCAGCAGGGACTGTCGTCTTCTTTAGCTCCTCCACCAAAGCAGCCAGCATAGTGTTTTTCACCAGCACAGGCCTCTGAGTGAAGCTCTGTCTGCACTGAGGGCAGCTGTAGCTTTGCTTACTGACCTCTACATCCCAGTGGGCTTTAACACAGCTCATGCAGTAGCTGTGTCCACAGGGAATAGTGACTGGCTCCATCAGTAAATCCAAGCAGATGGAACAGCTGAAGGTCTCTTGGTCTATTTGAAGTCCTCTCTCTGCCATTTTTCTTGTAGAAATAGGACTCTTTGTGATAATGCTTCTTCAGGTTTTGTGTGCTTAGGGTTATTTGGGCTCTGCATTTATTCACTGTACCTTGTCACACCCACCATCAACGGCCAATCAGAGAGAAGGTTTACTAGGAATAATTTGCATTGAGTTCATTCCACTGTACTGAAGGGGTGGGGCCTACTTAACTCTAGGCCAGGTTTTTATTTCTGGAAGCTATGAGTCATCAATATATATATATATATATATATATATATATATATATATATATATATATATATATATATATATATATATATATATATATAAATGAAAATCACATTTTGCCAACTCACTCTTGTTATTGTTTACACATAATTTAATTTAGTCATTATCAGAAATTTTGGATTATCCCTTTTTGGAAGCTGGGAAGTGATCAAACAAAACTGAACTGTAAAGATTTGATCAGGGTTTTAGGCTGTGAAACTGCTTCACTCTCTGGTTGATAAAACAAATAAATACAACCAAATGGATATGTTGTATTGTTAATCACTTGCAGAGATTAAGAAGGATCTGTGTGTGAAGTACAAAAGACCAGGTAAATTGGTGAATTAGAGGAAGTCATTAAAAATGTTAGTAATTATGAATGCATTGTAATTTCTGCTAAGGTGTAGCCTTAGTGAGTGTATATTAGGAGCAGGATAATATCTCGCCCCATTCATTCAGATAACCTTTTCCATAAAGGTTATCAGTTATACATTTTCTTGCCTTAAACCTGAAGAATCTGAAGACGCATGTATTTCAGAGCCTCAGTGTAAGCTGATGTTACTTTTTCCTCCTGACAATTTGTTAAAATCGGGTTCAATTAGACCTGCTACAGAGTTTGAACATTAATTGTTGTGCATTGTGGCAGTATGTTTATGACACAGACTGTAATACAGTGACACTGACAACTCACCTGAGCCTTTATTAACTCTCACATCAGGAGTCACTCTGCCCTTTCATAGCTAACGACTATGAGACCAGAACAGCCTGGTCCTATCAGGTTTAGTTTCATGTCAAACCGCTCCGTCTAGAGATTAAAGCTCAGCTCTCTTACCGGTTGATCTCAGAATTGCTAAAGTCTCTTGGAATTAGAGATTATACATCTTAATCTTGAAAGCTGACACCAGATGCTTTTGCATTCATCTTTTTTCAATGTAGTAAAAAAAAATGGACCACTCTGGCTTTTACACAAAGGTCCGTAATTTATTCGACCTTGATTCCTGGTAGTACTTGGTTGGCGGGGACCATTCAATGTGCAATAAGTGCATGATCCCTTTCTGTCCATTGAGTACCAAAGTCTTGAGTCAGTTGGACCCGGCTCATAGATACATGCTCCCTCCTGTGCTTACAATGCATCTTGCTCTGGACAGTAAAGCAACACACTTTGTTGAAATGGCGCACTGCAGGCAACAGCTCGCGTTTTCTGCAGCAGGCATGAGTTTCTTGCCCATGTGGAGGACATGAAGGGTGTGATCACCGCTACATATGGCAGGATTTTGAAATTGGATTATACAAAAAGGTTATTTTAGTCTGATATCCTGCCCAATTTAGCTGATGTAGGCACAAAGCCTTCATGAGATTAATCAGTAGTACTTGTATAAATCAACTCCATTTTATGTTATTGAAACTTGAAAGCATGTAGTTAAGGCCATTACCGGGTGCACAACATCTTACTGCAAATTGAGTCCTATGAATGAGGCGTTTGTGCAACACATGGCCCTAGGCAGTGAATGTAGTTGTGGCCGAGTGGTTAAGGCGATGGACTTGAAATCCATTGGGGTTTCCCCGCATAGGTTCAAATCCTGTCAACTACGTTACACTGTTTTCAGATGGAACTTGGTCCATGCCAGACAACCCGTCAAAAGAGTCCAAATATATGCTGCTCTAGGAGAAAAACACACCCTGGAAGACTAGAAATAGACCGGACATTTTCCATTGTACTAGCGCGAGTCACCGCTGGTCTGACAACAGAACACCACCCGCCGTATGGTGTTGTGTGCACTAAACTTTCCAGCTGTATCTTTTAGTGGGACTAGGATGACATCTCTCAGCTTAAGGAGGCACAAAATCTTAGCTAAAGAAGAAGCGTCCAGGTCACACTCAACCGAAAGCTCCAGTTCCAGTGAACTGTCGAGGCACTGTCATTTTTCTCATTGTATAGAAACAGGCCTTCTGTGCAATGTAAATGACGGCAATTGTCCATGTCTCTTATGGCTTTGTTTGAGAAGATTACCTGTTTTTTTCTGACCAGTAATCGAACCCGGGCCACAGCAGTGAGGCGGCAACTCCTAGCATTGCTGGTTTATTGGTGGCTATGGCGTCATTTATACGTCATGGGCGTCATGGGCCGCGGCAGGGTGCGCAGGTTTCCTTAACTTAACCTGGTATAGCACATCTTACTGCAAAAAAAAAAATCTCGTGATCGAGGCGACTTTACCACACATGTAACAGTACAAAAGAACTATGTAGTTGTGGCCGAGTGGTTAAGGCGATGGACTAGAAATCCATTGGGGTTTCCCGAGTTCAAATCCTGTCAACTATACGGCACAGTTAGGACATCTCCTTGACGTACTGAAAACTAGGATTTTTAGTATTTTTAAAGAAATTTAATGTCTTTCTCTACATTATATATTTGTACTAATAAATTATATTATATATGTAGCACAACATATAGTTGTACTATATTGTATAGTGGCCACGTCTCATATAGTTTTGTAAGGAAACTTTACCTTCTTTCCCTGACCGAATCGAACCGGGCCGCGCGGTGAGAGCGCCGAATCCTAGCCACTAGACCACCAGGGAAAGACATGGCACTTCTGGGGCAACTCACACAATGCACAGATGTAAGCAACTCAACCTTGTGCGCCTCATCTTAATGCGAGAAAATCCCATGAATGAGCTGACTTTTTAAACATTAGTTTGTCTCCTCAGCATTTGGTTGCTGAATTAGGCACCAGCCCTGCATGTGATTAATCAATATTAATTAAATGAAAGCTGTTGTCACACATCACACAGAACTGGTTCTATCCACCCAACCTCCCTAAACTTACAACTACTCCACCTGAACCCATTATCTATTACAGGTAGCTCATGTTCTATGGGCATCAAGGCAGATGTGGAGCATTTCACTGAAATGCCATCAATTTAGTTTGTCTATGAACATTCTCAGTCATCCAGGTCGTCTTGAAGACAAGAACAACAAGTTCACCCGTGAAAAAATGCCATAGATAACAGCCTGGCCTTCTTAGACTGTGCAGTGGTTATTTGTGAGAACAGGTCACTACACGTAGAAGTTTATAGAGGAGCCAAAACACACAAATCAATATTTGATGTGTGATTCCCACCACCCTGTGCAGCACAAGCTGGGAGTCATCAGGACGCTATTCTTCAGCACAGAGCACAAGAAGTTACCGCAGCCGCAGAAGGGAAACGGAAAGAAGAACAACACATCCGTAAAGCCCTGAGAGACTGTGGATACCCCAGATGGACATTCAACAAAACCAAGAGGACACAGAAACAAAACAGACAGGAACCAGAGGAAAAAAGGGACGGTTGTAGTTATCCCTTAAATGTCTGATTTGTCTGAAAAACTGGCTTTTCTACTGTTATAATAATTTTAATTCTTATGTTTAGAGTTACTGGGGCTTATAGTTCTCTTCAGGTCATGTCAAATTCATGTCATGTCCTTCGTGCTAATCCAAGCAGGAAGTAGACATAACAGGACTGAAACATGGATTGTCACGGGACTTCTGCACCTGGACCATTGTGAACGCCTCTCACTAAGGACGTCACTGTGTTGTATATAATCCCATGTTTTGTTTACATCTGGGAGCAAACCTGTCACTGTACCCTTGTACTGTGTGTCTCTTTGCTCATCCTTGCAAGGATTAAAACTTGACCATTGCTTGTTAAATTATAATCGGTCTCCGTGTCTCTCTGGTTAAATATATGGATATAAAATATTCCTATAACATTTGGGGCTCGTCCGGGATATCAATATCTGATGTTTCTCATGCGGAAAAGTGAAACTGATGTGCACGGGGAAATGCACAAAGCATTTCTCTGTAAGTCCCGAGACTATTGTTTTTAAATAGTACGGGCCAGACCTTCACTGTCTGTGTGTGAGACTCAGTGACGATATCTGAACAAAGAGAGGAAAAGAGAGAAAAAGAGAGGAGACATTCAAAGACGTCCGGCTGAAGAACAACTGGACCATTGGAATTCTGATTCAGGTAACCAGCTGGTTTAAAATTTTATTTTTGTGTGAATGGTGAATGTGAACGAACAAACCTTCCGGAAGTAGTGGTTTGGGTTACTTCTGCTGGTTCGGTGATTGCATGTGTTTATCTGAGAATATTTACATGTGATTATCATAACGGTAGAAGAACGCTGGACACTGTCCGTCCGTGGGACGGAGGGAAAAAAAGCGTGTGTTTTGTGTCAAGACCTTACCTATAAGTGTAAGTGAGGCCATAACGGGACAAGTTTGATGTTGATCGGTTTTAAAGTCTGTAATCTTGCTGGATTGTAAGCTGTCTAGATACCTGGTGCTCTGTAAGTTTTTATGTGATTCTTGAAACTGAGTCTTACGTAGGCCACGTATCATTCTATGCGAGATGGGATTAATAACTACGATAAGGAGCATGTGGTCTGGATGTAGCTGGTCCGGTGAGGGCGAGATTTGATACAGATCAACAACATGGGTCCTAACGCGCCGCGCCCTCAAAGACTGGCCTTATCTATGGGCGTCGGTCAAGGTGTGTTAGACACACAGGTAACTCGAGTATGGACTATTATCGAGATTCTTAGCCTAACACCTTTAAGTGAGATACATAGCTCCGAAGTCTATGAGACTTGGAAACGCAGGCCTGCTTTGAAGTGTTCACTGTGTGACGCAGTGAGACAAAGCCCACAGAAGTAAGTGGCTTTAATGAAGTTTATCTAACCTGAAGGGTTAGTGAGATAAAGGCTGAGTAAAAGTGTGGTTGAGAGAGTGATTGTGATGCGACTGTGGATTGAATGCAGTTGATTTCATTGAAAGAAGTTGATTCAGTCTGAATAATGAGAACTAACTTCAGTCAGCCTGAATGTGAAAAAGAATTAACTTAAAGCTTAAGCTAAGATAAGTTAATGTGACTCAGAATCTGATCCATCTGAGGAAAAATAGCAAGTAAGAAATACGTATTTCTGTATTTATGTAAATTACAAATACCTGCATGCGAGGAGTTAATTAGAAAAATAGTAACAGAAAATCTAACACTGTGACACAATTGTTCGGTTGATTTAACCTTATTTTGATCCATCTGAATAAGAAGAAAAGCCTACGAGTGAGGGGCTTATACTTTTGAGAATAATATAATGTATAATGTGGACTTAAAGTTAAAAACAGTTAAAAGAAGTTGTGTATTAGAATTAATGTTGTATGAATGGGCGCCATTGCTGAATGTCTAATGTTTAAGAATGTGAACATTAACAAAGGGTTAATGGTTTTGTAGAAAAGTTCGAGAACTGACTTGAAAGCAGTGATTTAAACAATTACGAGAAAGAAAAATGGCTTAAAAATAGCTTATGGAAGATATTTTTCTAGGCTTCCGTGTAACAGAGGAGAGGGAGAAGCCATTTTGTGAAAAGAAAAATGAGTTTTTAAAAAAAAAAAGAAAGGTACACATGGACTTCAAAACACTAATCATTTGTATTTTTCTTTTATGTCCTGTGAGATTTTTAGGTCTCGGCCTCTCCGCTCAAACCAGTGCACCTCAAACTCCCTGTGCCTCTCCCACACACACCTGCTCCTGTCGGCTGAGGCTGCAGAAAGACAGCAGCAAAACAAACGGTAATGTAAACATATTCCAGACAAATGTTTATCTGTATTTATTTTAAACTGTATCTATTGAGAGAGACCAAAGAGGAATTTGTAAATTAAAGTCGGAAATTGTGCGAAACTTGACCTTAATGTGAATGTAATGTATTTTTCCGAGGAAAAATGCACCATTGGCCATGGTTGCCATGGAGACCGGGAGCAGGGCTGTGGTGGGCGTGGCAGAGGAGAGGGCACTGAGAACAGGAGAGGAGGCCGACACTGGGTCCAGACAAGAGAGGGACCTTTGACTGACCCTTGAACAGGTCAGGAACATAAACACATATGCACACAAACAGACATCTACAGAAGGTAAATGTGCTTTTGAATCTTTTGAATTATGAGAAAAGTTTATAAATAGTCTGTTAAAGAACAGATATTGTATTACGATTGTGTGACACAGCAGAGAGGAGATTAAAGATTTGTGACATATATATATTTTGTTCCAAATGTTTCCTCCTGTGAGCCTTTGGGTCTCTGCCTACCTCGACAGCAGCGTGCCGTCCACGACTGTCCAAACCCCCGCCACACTCCTCCAGGCCAGCCGCTCCACCAAGGCCTGAAGGGGTCTGCCCAATGCTTGCAGCGATTCGGACACTAAGGCGGTAAGATGCCGAGCACATTTTGAGAATGTAGTGTAATCTGCACTGAATTTAACAAAAAGAAAGAGGTTTTTCTCAATGACACAAAGTCTGAAATGAAAACTGATTATGTTGTTTTCTCCGAGGAAAATGCACAAATTCCTATGGTCACCGGAGCAGGCTGGGCGCTGGATTGGAGGTGGTGGGGGTGCAGCGTGACGAGGGGCGGAGCGAAGTGTGGAGGCCCAGACCCAGGCCACAGCAGGAGCAACACTGAGCAAAACTGACTGGACATTAGGAGTTAAGTTATGTACAGACCAGATGACACTTAAAACACACACAAAGACAGAACACGGAAGTGAAAATGTTAAAAGTTCCAAACTTTAGATCCAAAATAAAAGTATTGATTAATATTTTTGCGAGACAAATGGTATGTATCTATTAGTACGAGAACTAATAGAGTTCCTTAATATCAGTGTGGTTCAAAAACACAAAATAACGTTTATGAAAATGTTCACTTTGTAATCAGAAGAATTTAAAAATGTGTCTTGAAGTGAATTGCACAGTAGGTATTTCTCTAACAGAGAGAGTTTTTCCTCTCCCAAAACAAACCTTGTTTGGGAACACAGGAATTTTTCACAGAACGGAGCGAGAGATGTTTTGGTTTTTCCGTTTTTGTTTTGGTTTTGACGTTAGCTCCACAATCATTTTGTGTGGAGCCTTTACATCCGATTCAAAGTCTAGGAGACTTATTTAGGAAACAGTTTGACCTTCTGAAAGGTCTGTGGGAAAAATATAGTCCACCTTGGGATGTAATTTAATTTTTTAGTCTTTGAACTTATAGTTGTCTTGGAGTACACCTGGAGTACACCTGTGAGCAGGGCTAGTGACAGGACGTACTGTAACACCTCTCTGAACCTGACAAACTGAGAGATCAGGGACAGGTGCAGTGCAAAGCAGAAGTTTGGAGGTTTTGTGAGAGTAAGACCATTAGAGCATCATTGCATGCTGACCGGAAACATGCGCCCTTAAAGGATCATCGGTTTATGTTTGTGCACATTCAATGTGATGAGAACATCGTGAGTAGAACCTCACACCATAGGAACTAAACAGCAGTTCCATCAGGTTTATTTGAGATTTACATCGACAAGAGGGGGGTCCTTCAAGGTTTCCTTAATGAATATAAGGCTAAAATTAAATTAGAATTGAATTTATGCAAATGTGGACTTAAATTAATTAGAGTTATAACAAACAAAGGTTTATGAATTGCACGAGAGATGCTGTAACTGTGAATTGAGGCTGGAGATGAGTTGGACCTGGTCCAAAGACACAACGTTCGGTCCTCTCAAAACCTTGTCCACCCTAAAGACAAGATCCCTCGCATAATGTGGTTTATGCAGTTCAGTGTAGCGAAGAGTGTAGTGACACTTATGTCAGAGAAACGCAATTACAGCTTCACGAGATGTATCAGCACAGAAGGGCCAACCCCGGTGGACCTGAGTCTGCAGCCCCTGCAGTACAAGCCATTTTGTTAAAATGGAAAAGCCCTCCTAAACAGAGGAGTTGGCTTTTAATTCATGTTGCATAGTATTTACAACAGTGTTTTGAAAACTGAAACAAAACAGTTTCACTCTAGAACAACAAAAACACCTGAATGGAACAGTGACACTGACAACTCACCTGAGCCTTTATTAACTCTCACATCAGGAGTCACTCTGCCCTTTCATAGCTAACGACTATGAGACCAGAACAGCCTGGTCCTATCAGGTTTAGTTTCATGTCAAACCGCTCCGTCTAGAGATTAAAGCTCAGCTCTCTTACCGGTTGATCTCAGAATTGATAAAGTCTCTTGGAATTAGAGATTATACATCTTAATCTTGAAAGCTGACTCCAGATGCTTTTGCATTCATCTTTTTATAATGTAGTAAAAAAAAATGGACCACTCTGGCTTTTACACAAAGGTCCGTAATTTATTCGACCTTGATTCCTCATAGTACTTGGTTGGCGGGGACCATTCAATGTGCAATAAGTGCATGATCCCTTTCTGTCAATTGAGTACCAAAGTCTTGAGTCAGTTGGACCCGGCTCATAGATACATGCTCCCTCCTGTGCTTACAATGCATCTTGCTCTGGACAGTAAAGCAACACACTTTGTTGAAATGGCGCACTGCAGGCAACAGCTCGCATTTTCTGCAGCAGGCATGAGTTTCTTGCCCATGTGGAGGACATGAAGGGTGTGATCACCGCTACATATGGCAGGATTTTGAAATTGGAATATACAAAAGGTTATTTTAGTCTGATATCCTGCCCAATTTAGCTGATGTAGGCACAAAGCCTTCATGAGATTAATCAGTAGTACTTGTATAAATCAACTCCATTTTATGTTATTGAAACTTGAAAGCATGTAGTTAAGGCCATTACCGGTGCACAACATCTTACTGCAAATTGAGTCCAACGAATGAGGCGTTTGTGCAACACATGGCCTATGCAGCGAATGTAGTAGTAGTGGCCGAGTGGTTAAGGCGATGGACTTGAAATCCATTGGGGTTTCCCGCATAGGTTCAAATCCTGTCAACTACGTTACACTGTTTTCAGATGGAACTGGTCCATGCCAGACAACCAGTCAAAAGAGTCCAAATTTATGCTGCTCTAGGAGAAAAACACACCCTGGAAGACTAGAAATAGACCGGACATTTTCATTGTACTAGCGCGAGTCACCGCTGGATCTGACAACAGAACACCACCCGCCGTATGGTGTTGTGTGCACTAAACTTTCCAGCTGTATCTTTTAGTGGGACTAGGATGACATCTCTCAGCTTAAGGAGGCACAAAATCTTAGCTAAAGAAGAAGCGTCCAGGTCACACTCCAACCGAAAGCTCCAGTTCCAGTGAACTGTCGAGGCACTGTCATTTTCTCATTGTATAGAAACAGGCCTTCTGTGCAATGTAAATGACGGCAATTGTCCATGTCTCTTATGGCTTTGTTTGAGAAGATTACCTGTTTTTTTCTGACCAGTAATCGAACCCGGGCCACAGCAGTGAGAGCGGCAACTCCTAGCATTGCTGGTTTATTGGTAAGAATGGCTATGGCGTCATTTATACGTCATGGGCGTCATGGGCCGCGGCAGGGTGCGCAGGTTTAATTAACTTAACCTGGTATAGCACATCTTACTGCAAAAAAATCTCGTGATCGAGGCGACTTTACCACACATGTAACAGTACAAAAGAACTATGTAGTTGTGGCCGAGTGGTTAAGGCGATGGACTAGAAATCCATTGGGGTTTCCCCACACAGGTTCAAATCCTGTCAACTACGCGGCACAGTTAGGACATCTCTTTGACGTACTGAAAACTAGGATGTTTTCAGTATTTTAAAGAAATTTAATGTCTTTCTCTACATTATATATTTGTACTAATAAATTATATTTTATATATAGCACATGTACAATATATAGTTGTAATATATTATATTGTGGCCACGTCTCATATAGTTTTTGTGAGGAAACTATACCTTCTTTCCCTGACCGGGAATCGAACCCAGGCCGCGGCGGTGAAAGCGCCGAATCCTAGCCACTAGACCACCAGGGAAAGTCATGTCAGTTCTGCGGGGCAACTCACACAATGCACAGATGTACTCAACTCAACCTTGTGCGCCTCATCTTAATGCGAGAAAATCCCATGAATGAGCTGACTTTTTAAACATTAGTTTGTCTCCTCAGCATTTGGTTGGTGAATTAGGCACCAGCCCTGCATGTGATTAATCAATATTAATTAAATGAAAGCCGTTGTCACACATCACACAGAACTGGTTCTATCCACCCAACCTCCCTAAACTTACAACTACTCCACCTGAACCCATTATCTATTACAGGCAGCTCATGTTCTATGGGCATCAAGGCAGATGTGGAGCATTTCACTGAAATGCCATCAATTTAGTTTGTCTATGAACATTCTCAGTCATCCAGGTCGTCTTGAAGACAAGAACAACAAGTTCACCCGTGAAAAAATGCCATAGATAACAGCCTGGCCTTCTTAGACTGTGCAGTGGTTATTTGTGAGAGCAGGTCACTACACGTAGAAGTTTATAGAGGAGCCAAAACACAAATCAATATTTGATGTGTGATTCCCACCACCCTGTGCAGCACAAGCTGGGAGACATCAGGACGCTATTCTTCAGCACAGAGCACAAGAAGTTACCGCAGCCGCAGAAGGGAAACGGAAAGAAGAACAACACATCCGTAAAGCCCTGAGAGACTGTGGATACCCCAGATGGACATTCAACAAAACCAAGAGGACATAGAAACAAAACAGACAGGAACCAGAGGAAAAAAGGGACGGTTGTAGTAATCCCTTAAATGTCTGATTTGTCTGAAAAACTGGCTTTTCTACAAACACAACGTTCCGGTCCTCTCAAAACCTTCTCCACCCTAAAGACAAGATCCTCGCATAATGTGGTTTATGCAGTTCAGTGTAGCGAAGAGTGTAGTGACACTTATCTCAGAGAAACGCAATTACAGCTTCACAAGAGTATGTATCAGCACAGAAGGGCCAACCCCGGTGGACCTGAGTCTGCAGCCCCCCTGCAGTACAAGCCATTTTTGTTAAAATGGAAAAGCCCTCCCTAAATAGAGGAGTTGGCTTTTAATTCATGTTGCATAGTATTTACAACAGTGTTTTGAAAACTGAAACAAAACAGTTTCTCTCTAGAACAACAAAAACACCTGAATGGAACAGTGACACTGACAACTCACCTGAGCCTTTATTAACTCTCACATCAGGAGTCACTCTGCCCTTTCATAGCTAACGACTATGAGACCAGAACAGCCTGGTCCTATCAGGTTTAGTTTCATGTCAAACCGCTCCGTCTAGAGATTAAAGCTCAGCTCTCTTACCGGTTGATCTCAGAATTGATAAAGTCTCTTGGAATTAGAGATTATACATCTTAATCTTGAAAGCTGACACCAGATGCTTTTGCATTCATCTTTTTTCAATGTAGTAAAAAAAAATGGACCACTCTGGCTTTTACACAAAGGTTTGTAATTTATTCGACCTTGATTCCTGGTAGTACTTGGTTGGCGGGGACCATTCAATGTGCAATAAGTGCATGATCCCTTTCTGTCCATTGAGTACCAAAGTCTTGAGTCAGTTGGACCCGGCTCATAGATACATGCTCCCTCCTGTGCTTACAATGCATCTTGCTCTGGACAGTAAAGCAACACACTTTGTTGAAATGGCGCACTGCAGGCAACAGCTCGCGTTCTCTGCAGCAGGCATGAGTTTCTTGCCCATGTGGAGGACATGAAGGGTGTGATCACCGCTACATATGGCAGGATTTTGAAATTGGATTATACAAAAAGGTTATTTTAGTCTGATATCCTGCCCAATTTAGCTGATGTAGGCACAAAGCCTTCATGAGATTAATCAGTAGTACTTGTATAAATCAACTCCATTTTATGTTATTGAAACTTGAAAGCATGTAGTTAAGGCCATTACCGGGTGCACAACATCTTACTGCAAATTGAGTCCAACGAATGAGGCGTTTGTGCAACACATGGCCTATGCAGCGAATGTAGTTGTGGCCGAGTGGTTAAGGCGATGGACTTGAAATCCATTGGGGTTTCCCCGCATAGGTTCAAATCCTGTCAACTACGTTACACTGTTTTCAGATGGAACTTGGTCCATGCCAGACAACCCGTCAAAAGAGTCCAAATATATGCTGCTCTAGGAGAAAAACACACCCTGGAAGACTAGAAATAGACCGGACATTTTCCATTGTACTAGCGCGAGTCACCGCTGGTCTGACAACAGAACACCACCCGCCGTATGGTGTTATGTGCACTAAACTTTCCAGCTGTATCTTTTAGTGGGACTAGGATGACATCTCTCAGCTTAAGGAGGCACAAAATCTTAGAAAGAAGAAGGCGTCCAGGTCACACTCCAACCGAAAGCTCCAGTTCCAGTGAACTGTCGAGGCACTGTCATTTTCTCATTGTATAGAAACAGGCCTTCTGTGCAATGTAAATGACGGCAATTGTCCATGTCTCTTATGGCTTTGTTTGAGAAGATTACCTGTTTTTTTCTGACCAGTAATCGAACCCGGGCCACAGCAGTGAGAGCGGCAACTCCTAGCATTGCTGGTTTATTGGTGGCTATGGCGTCATTTATACGTCATGAGCGTCATAGGCCGCGGCAGGGTGCGCAGGTTTCCTTAACTTAACCTGGTATAGCACATCTTACTGCAAAAAAAAAAATCTCGTGATCGAGGCGACTTTACCACACATGTAACAGTACAAAAGAACTATGTAGTTGTGGCCGAGTGGTTAAGGCGATGGACTAGAAATCCATTGGGGTTTCCCCGCACAGGTTCAAATCCTGTCAACTATGCGGCACAGTTAGGACATCTCCTTGACGTACTGAAAACTAGGATTTTTTTAGTATTTTTAAAGAAATTTAATGTCTTTCTCTACATTATATATTTGTACTAATAAATTATATTATATATGTAGCACATGTACAACATATAGTTGTACTATATTGTATAGTGGCCACGTCTCATATAGTTTTTGTAAGGAAACTTCTTTCCTTCCCTGACCGGGAATCGAACCCGGGCCGCGGCGGTGAGAGGGCCGAATCCTAGCCACTAGACCACCAGGGAAAGACATGGCACTTCTGCGGGGCAACTCACACAATGCACAGATGTAAGCAACTCAACCTTGTGCGCCTCATCTTAATGCGAGAAAATCCCATGAATGAGCTGACTTTTTAAACATTAGTTTGTCTCCTCAGCATTTGGTTGCTGAATTAGGCACCAGCCCTGCATGTGATTAATCAATATTAATTAAATGAAAGCTGTTGTCACACATCACACAGAACTGGTTCTATCCACCCAACCTCCCTAAACTTACAACTACTCCACCTGAACCCATTATCTATTACAGGTAGCTCATGTTCTATGGGCATCAAGGCAGATGTGGAGCATTTCACTGAAATGCCATCAATTTAGTTTGTCTATGAACATTCTCAGTCATCCAGGTCGTCTTGAAGACAAGAACAACAAGTTCACCCGTGAAAAATGCCATAGATAACAGCCTGGCCTTCTTAGACTGTGCAGTGGTTATTTGTGAGAACAGGTCACTACACGTAGAAGTTTATAGAGGAGGAGCCAAAACACACAAATCAATATTTGATGTGTGATTCCCACCACCCTGTGCAGCACAAGCTGGGAGTCATCAGGACGCTATTCTTCAGCACAGAGCACAAGAAGTTACCGCAGCCGCAGAAGGGAAACGGAAAGAAGAACAACACATCCGTAAAGCCCTGAGAGACTGTGGATACCCCAGATGGACATTCAACAAAACCAAGAGGACACAGAAACAAAACAGACAGGAACCAGAGGAAAAAAGGGACGGTTGTAGTTATCCCTTAAATGTCTGATTTGTCTGAAAAACTGGCTTTTCTACTGTTATAATAATTTTAATTCTTATGTTTAGAGTTACTGGGGGCTTATAGTTCTCTTCAGGTCATGTCAAATTCATGTCATGTCCTTCGTGCTAATCCAAGCAGGAAGTAGACATAACAGGACTGAAACATGGATTGTCACGGGACTTCTGCACCTGGACCATTGTGAACGCCTCTCACTAAGGACGTCACTGTGTTGTATATAATCCCATGTTTTGTTTACATCTGGGAGCAAACCTGTCACTGTACCCTTGTACTGTGTGTCTCTTTGCTCATCCTTGCAAGGATTAAAACTTGACCATTGCTTGTTAAATTATAATCGGTCTCCGTGTCTCTCTGGTTAAATATATGGATATAAAATATTCCTATAACATTTGGGGGCTCGTCCGGGATATCAATATCTGATGTTTCTCATGCGGAAAAGTGAAACTGACGTGCACGGGGGAAATGCACAAAGCATTTCTCTGTAAGTCCCGAGACTATTGTTTTTAAATAGTACGGGCCAGACCTTCACTGTCTGTGTGTGAGACTCAGTGACGATATCTGAACAAAGAGAGGAAAAGAGAGAAAAAGAGAGGAGACATTCAAAGACGTCCGGCTGAAGAACAACTGGACCATTGGAATTCTGATTCAGGTAACCAGCTGGTTTAAGATTTTATTTTTGTGTGAATGGTGAATGTGAAGCAGAACAAACCTTCCGGAAGTAGTGGTTTGGGTTACTTCTGCTGGTTCGGTGATTGCATGTGTTTATCTGAGAATATTTACATGTGATTATCATAACGGTAGAAGAACGCTGGACACTGTCCGTCCGTGGGACGGAGGGAAAAAAAGCGTGTGTTTTGTGTCAAGACCTTACCTATAAGTGTAAGTGAGGCCATAACGGGACAAGTTTGATGTTGATCGGTTTTAAAGTCTGTAATCTTGCTGGATTGTAAGCTGTCTAGATACCTGGTGCTCTGTAAGTTTTTATGTGATTCTTGAAACTGAGTCTTACGTAGGCCACGTATCATTCTATGCGAGATGGGATTAATAACTACGATAAGGAGCATGTGGTCTGGATGTAGCTGGTCCGGTGAGGAGATTTGATACAGATCAACAACACGGGTCCTAACGCGCCGCGCCCTCAAAGACTGGCCTTATCTATGGGCGTCGGTCAAGGTGTGTTAGACACACAGGTAACTCGAGTATGGACTATTATCGAGATTCTTAGCCTAACACCTTTAAGTGAGATACATAGCTCCGAAGTCTATGAGACTTGGAAACGCAGGCCTGCTTTGAAGTGTTCACTGTGTGACGCAGTGAGACAAAGCCCACAGAAGTAAGTGGCTTTAATGAAGTTTATCTAACCTGAAGGGTTAGTGAGATAAAGGCTGAGTAAAAAGTGTGGTTGAGAGAGTGATTGTGATGCGACTGTGGATTGAATGCAGTTGATTTCATTGAAAGAAGTTGATTCAGTCTGAATAATGAGAACTAACTTCAGTCAGCCTGAATGTGAAAAAGAATTAACTTAAAGCTTAAGCTAAGATAAGTTAATGTGACTCAGAATCTGATCCATCTGAGGAAAAATAGCAAGTAAGAAATACGTATTTCTGTATTTATGTAAATTACAAATACCTGCATGCGAGGAGTTAATTAGAAAAATAGTAACAGAAAATCTAACACTGTGACACAATTGTTCGGTTGATTTAACCTTATTTTGATCCATCTGAATAAGAAGAAAAGCCTACGAGAGTGAGGGGCTTATACTTTTGAGAATAATATAATGTATAATGTGGACTTAAAGTTAAAAACAGTTAAAAGAAGTTGTGTATTAGAATTAATGTTGTATGAATGGGCGCCATTGCTGAATGTCTAATGTTTAAGAATGTGAACATTAACAAAGGGTTAATGGTTTTGTAGAAAAAGTTCGAGAACTGACTTGAAAGCAGTGATTTAAACAATTACGAGAAAGAAAAATGGCTTAAAAATAGCTTATGGAAGATATTTTTCTAGGCTTCCGGTGTAACAGAGGAGAGAGGGGAGAAGCCATTTTGTGAAAAGAAAAATGAGTTTTTAAAAAAAGAAAGGTACACATGGACTTCAAAACACTAATCATTTGTATTTTTCTTTTATGTCCTGTGAGATTTTTAGGTCTCGGCCTCTCCGCTCAAACCAGTGCACCTCAAACTCCCTGTGCCTCTCCCACACACACCTGCTCCTGTCGGCTGAGACGCTGCAGAAAGACAGCAGCAAAACAAACGGTAATGTAAACATATTCCAGACAAATGTTTATCTGTATTTAGTTTAAACTGTATCTATTGAGAGAGACCAAAGAGGAATTTGTAAATTAAAGTCGGAAATTGTGCGAAACTTGACCTTAATGTGAATGTAATGTATTTTCCGAGGAAAATGCACCATTGGCCATGGTTGCCATGGAGACCGGGAGCAGGGCTGTGGTGGGCGTGGCAGAGGAGAGGGCACTGAGAAGAGGAGAGGAGGCCGACACTGGGTCCAGACAAGAGAGGGACTTTGACTGACCCTTGAACAGGTCAGGAACATAAACACATATGCACACAAACAGACATCTACAGAAGGTAAATGTGCTTTTGAATCTTTTGAATTATGAGAAAAGTTTATAAATAGTCTGTTAAAGAACAGATATTGTATTACGATTGTGTGACACAGCAGAGAGGAGATTAAAGATTTGACGACATATATATATTTTGTTCCAAATGTTTCCTCCTGTGAGCCTTTGGGTCTCTGCCTACCTCGACAGCAGCGTGCCGTCCCACGACTGTCCAAACCCCCCCCCCGCCACACTCCTGCGACCCAGCCGCTGCACCAAGGCCTGAAGGGGTCTGCCCAATGCGCAGCGATTCGGAAACTAAGGCGGTAAGATGCCGAGCACATTTTGAGAATGTAGTGTAATCTGCACTGAATTTAACAAAAAGAAAGAGGTTTTTCTCAATGACACAAAGTCTGAAATGAAAACTGATTATGTTGTTTTCTCCGAGGAAAATGCACAAATTCCTATGGTCACGGAGCAGGCTGGGCGCTGGATTGGAGGTGGTGGGGTGCAGCGTGACGAGGGGCGGAGCGAAGTGTGGAGGCCCAGACCCAGGCCACAGCAGGAGCAACACTGAGCAAAACTGACTGGACATTAGGAGTTAAGTTATGTACAGACCAGATGACACTTAAAACACACACAAAGACAGAACACGGAAGTGAAAATGTTAAAAGTTCCAAACTTTAGATCCAAAATAAAAGTATTGATTAATATTTTAGAGACAAATGGTATGTATCTATTAGTACGAGAACTAATAGAGTTCCTTAATATCAGTGTGGTTCAAAAACACAAAATAACGTTTATGAAAATGTTCACTTTGTAATCAGAAGAATTTAAAAATGTGTCTTGAAGTGAATTGCACAGTAGGTATTTCTCTAACAGAGAGAGTTTTTTCCTCTCCCAAAACAAACCTTGTTTGGGAACACAGGAATTTTTCACAGAACGGAGCGAGAGATGTTTTGGTTTTTCCGTTTTTGTTTTGGTTTTGACGTTAGCTCCACAATCATTTTGTGTGTGGAGCCTTTACATCCGATTCAAAGTCTAGGAGACTTATTTAGGAAACAGTTTGACCTTCTGAAAGGTCTGTGGGAAAAATATAGTCCACCTTGGGATGTAATTTAATTTTTTTAGTCTTTGAACTTATAGTTGTCTTGGAGTACACCTGGAGTACACCTGTGAGCAGGGCTAGTGACAGGACGTGCTGTAACACCTCTCTGAACCTGACAAACTGAGAGATCAGGGACAGGTGCAGTGCAAAGCAGAAGTTTGGAGGTTTTGTGAGAGTAAGACCATTAGAGCATCATTGCATGCTGACCGGAAACATGCGTCCTTAAAGGATCATCGGTTTATGTTTGTGCACATTCAATGTGATGAGAACATCGTGAGTAGAACCTCACACCATAGGAACTAAACAGCAGTTCCATCAGGTTTATTTGAGATTTACATCGACAAGAGGGGGGTCCTTCAAGGTTTCCTTAATGAATATAAGGCTAAAATTAAATTAGAATTGAATTTATGCAAATGTGGACTTAAAATAATTAGAGTTATAACAAACAAAGGTTTATGAATTGCACGAGAGATGCTGTAACTGTGAATTGAGGCTGGAGATGAGTTGGACCTGGTCCAAAGACACAACGTTCCGGTCCTCTCAAAACCTTGTCCACCCTAAAGACAAGATCCTCGCATAATGTGGTTTATGCAGTTCAGTGTAGCGAAGAGTGTAGTGACACTTATGTCAGAGAAACGCAATTACAGCTTCACAAGAGGATGTATCAGCACAGAAGGGCCAACCCCGGTGGACCTGAGTCTGCAACCCCTGCAGTACAAGCCATTTTTTAAAATGGAAAAGCCCTCCTAAACAGAGGAGTTGGCTTTTAATTCATGTTGCATAGTATTTACAACAGTGTTTTGAAAACTGAAACAAAACAGTTTCACTCTAGAACAACAAAAACACCTGAATGGAACAGTGACACTGACAACTCACCTGAGCCTTTATTAACTCTCACATCAGGAGTCACTCTGCCCTTTCATAGCTAACGACTATGAGACCAGAACAGCCTGGTCCTATCAGGTTTAGTTTCATGTCAAACCGCTCCGTCTAGAGATTAAAGCTCAGCTCTCTTACCGGTTGATCTCAGAATTGATAAAGTCTCTTGGAATTAGAGATTATACATCTTAATCTTGAAAGCTGACTCCAGATG